>OVAX01000834.1:0-62615 GCA_900406405.1 Lepidium africanum | reverse complement strand
ACCACATCTTCTAGTTCAAGCTCCTTCCCCCTTGTCCTTTGAGTGCTGCCTTTATCATTCTAGTTCAAGCTCCTTCCCCCTTGTCCTTTGTACACTATTACCATATACTTAAATAATTGCAACTAACCTCCACAGGGATAACAAAACCGATAATGGGTCATCCTTTACCCGAAACTATCCCTTTAAAATGTTTATCCGTATGATGGATCTCACCTAGCATATGCTCAAAGGTCCACCTCCCCCATGAAAACTTATAGCAAAAGCTCAAATCATCCACTACCCTCAATAGGAATGTCTTCACATGCGTTGCATTTTTCCTACTTTTTTCAGAACATCAAGGACACTACAAATGAAATATAAGTCGGTTGTCTTCACTCGTTCACTACTACGATCATTTCCCCCAATGTTGTTTTGACTTCAAACAGTCTTATGGCTTTGACATCCTTAAAGTGCTTCTTCCAAAATTTGTCACTCCCAATAGTTCTTTCATAATCTGGGCTATCATAGTGTTTGCAGTTTAGACCCAAGATCAATGTGTGCTCCCTAAGACTGTACCGGATCGGAATACTATTGACAATGAACCAAGTTTTTTTCTTCATCTCAATTTGTGTTGTTCATAAAGAAACATCCACAATCCCATTGCCATGTGAGTTTTCCCCCATTGGCATATGGAAAATGTGTTTGAACTGTGAATGCTTCGTAAACCACTCAGTCTCTGCAGGTGTGAGCGGATGCCTCAAAATTTTAAAAAACTTCAATGTCTGCCGGATGTAGCATTGTGTCAAGATCCTCAGTTTGTTCTTGCACTCTGATAGTTTGAAGTGCATACCATCAGGTCTGTGCAGCATGTCCATTATCCTCTACTCCACCTTCGTCTCTCTCTTCTATATTCTGAAACATACTTATAATTCCAATTATCAGACACCAACTAACAAGTACTACATTTAGATACCACAATAATAAATTGTTTCGAATCCTTACCAATGCGGGGTTGTTACGCTCTGGTTATCCATCCTTTCTGTCTCTTTCTACTATACCACTTCCGTCAACGCCTTCCTCTGATTTTTCAGTTTCGGAAATTTCATCTTCATCTCTTTCTTCTCGACCACTTACTCTAGCTTTTACTACTCCTTCTTCTCCACCTCTCTCATATTTAACAAATGAAGCTATTTCTTTTTCCACCACACTTGCTTCAACCATTTCTTCTCACGGCTTTCTTCCCCATGTTTATCCCGAAGCGAATTCTTCTTTCTTCTACTAAAAACCTTGTAATGAGTCCCCCGAATCTTAGCCATCGCCTACCGGTACGAGATTGAAATCGGAGATGTTTTCCATAGTTTTACGGAGACAAGAGGGAGCGAAAGAAGAAGGAAGTTTTTGAAAACAAAAAAAATTGAAATTAGGGATTTACGAGTAACCGTGACCCTGTTTTTTTTTTCCTCAAAATTTTATTAAAAAATTACCCATAACGGGCCAAAATAACATACAATAAAACTGATAGCTAAACGAAAATAGGCCCAACATAAGCCCAAATGTTGGAAAACCCTAGGAGTTAGGGTAACCATCCGATGAACGCATCAATATGCAAATAGCCGCCAAAGTTGGTCGACAAAACTCTGATTATGTGGCACCGAAAAATGAAGCCGAGAAACACTCGTTGTCATTTCCTGAAAACAACTGAGGCATCTTCCTATTCAGATCTGAAACAAAGATATTGTTAAACAGCGATCTCCATCTCCGATATACTCAATCACCGTCGGGATCCAAACTATTGGTCCGATCTTACTCACCATTTGCTACTCCTTGGTGAAAGCGAAGAAGATTGACAAATCAAAGAAATGGGATCAGACATGATACTTTGTTCCTAGTGATAATAGATGCTCCGGGAAGGAGAACCTACCGGCAAAAGCCAAAATTAAACGATACTCGCCATCGCGAAGAGACAAAACTGAAAACTGAAATATGTTGGAAGAGAAACCATAGAAAATGGAAAAATTAAATGACGGATAACTCTATATCTTTCTCTTTGAAAAATTTAGATTTGGGAAGAGAGAAAAGAGAGGTGACTGCAAACCTAGTTTTAATCGTAAAGGATAAATAATTATTTTGTCAAACCCGAGTAAAAGATCCGATTTCAATGGGTGGACGGGTTAACCCAAATTTTAGATTGTAAACAAGATGTTTTTATTAAGGAGTTTTGAGTCATTTTACAATTTCTTGATTGATTTATTTTTAGTTACCACTATCCTTTTAAAACATAGTCTTCTGAGATTAAGTTTCTCACAAATAGTCCTCCTAAACCAAAACTCCCTAGACACAGGACAAAGATTTGATCGTTTGATATTTAAGGAAGTTGATGAAAGTATAAATTTTAAAAAATCATCATTTGTTTGGTAAAATCTGACATGTTGGTGTGAGAACATCAAGATCCAAAGTAAAGGTATTGCTTTAAAGTGGCGGTAACTGGTAAGGTGAATCTTCGCCTCATTCATATCGCTCTTCTCTTTCAACCTTCACCTCTCTATATTCCATTCGCATCTCCGAGACTATCTGATTCGTAAAACCCCTAAATTCACGATTTTCCTCCTTTATTCCGAGCTGTCTCCCCAGTTTTCGAGGTTCTGTTGAGTGTCAAAACCCTAATTTTGACCACAAAGTGGATAATCCCAAATCCGTATATTTTCGTCTCTCGATTTGCTAAATCAAGTTTCCGAGTTCGTTGTATCAAAAGTTGAATTTTTGTTTTCTGCTTTCAGAACTCGATTTCACTGATAAATTTCCGAGCTTCGGTGTTTAATTCGCATGAGGATTTGAATACGCAAGGAAAGAATGTCTGTAGAAAGATCTTTTGAAGCATGGGAAGAGGTTCAGCGACATGGGCAAGACTTAGCTGATAAACTTGCTCAGGGATTTACGGGTTTGATTCAGATAAACCCACCCTCGTTTCCATGGCCCCCGAATCATCATCATTACAAAGCAAAACTGTTCGATCTCGAGTTCCCAAGTCAACATTTCAGTGTTATTAGAGATTCTAGGTTTGGTATCAACCAACCCATCGACGGCGTCTCAGCAATTCTCGATATAGGGAATAAGATAGGCCAAGCTGGTGTTGATTTCGGTGCTGGATTGAACGCGATGGTCCAACAATTCTTCAGGAGCTTGCCTATATCGTTCCTGAACGACGATAATAGCATGTTTGCTGTCTCCGTGGGAACTGATAATAGTACAAAGAGCCATAGGGCTTATGTGAACACAAAAGGTGATTTGGGATTGCCTGCAGAACGGTTGAGGGACTCAAGTTTTGCTAAGATGGATGATACTGCTTCTGTTACTATGTCTGAGGAGGAAGTTGCTGATTCATATTTAAGAACGGCTGGATTGCTTGGAAGATCAAAGGTTATTGTTTGCCACCGATTTTATGGTTATTGTTATTCTTTGTTTCACTTGGTTTTGTATATTTTGTGGGATTTTATAGCTGTCTGTAAGTGTCTTGCCTTCAAGTTTGACATTACTTGAGAGATATATATCTAGATTGAACTGAAATGTAAGATAGAAAGAACGGGTATTCACTAGTCGATAATAAGAAAGTAATGTTTTTAGAATTGTAGATGCTGGTTTATCCTAATCTGGCGACACTAGAGTAGACTGGTTGTAATATCTCTGTGAATCCAGAAGATACTTGTGATGTTTTGAAGCAAGGTAAAGAATTACAAACCTACTTGGAACTAGTGATGTTTTGAGGCAAGTAATGTAAGCTTGGACGCTTTGCTTTGAATTTCGGGGAGTCATCTCCTTCTTTTTGTCTTTGTTTAGTGAATTTCTTGCAAGACTGATAGTTGTTGTTTTGTATCTTTTGTTCACCCTGTCTGCTTGCTTCTATAGTAACTGTAAATTTTTTGGCGAATGCAGGGAACAATTGATATGTCATCAAGTTATGACAGTAGGACAAATGGTATGGAACATTCATTGGCAGCGAGAGGAGACCTCTGGAGAGTAGAAGCTTCGAATTCGAGTTCTACGGCAAGTGATGGAACTTCGTCTCTCTTTCTTCTCCAGCTTGGACCGCTTCTCTTTCTACGCGATTCAACTCTTCTTTTACCGTTACACTTATCAAAGCAACACTTGCTCTGGTATGGATATGATAGGAAGGTATACTTCAAAACTTTGCCCACTTCAATATAAGTGGTTTTTTTCAGTTTTAGAATTCTACCCCTTAAACTCATGTTATCTTGTTAATTTTTGTTGCAGAAAGGTATGCATTCACTTTGTCCAGCCTTATGGTCAAAGCATCGAAGATGGCTTATGATGTCAATGTTCTGTCTCAATCCATTAGCTTGTGTAAGCCACTTTTTCCTTAAAGCTGCTATTATGTTCTCACCTCTGTGGAACTGATTCCCTGAACTTACCGTCTCCATGCTTTGCACAGTCATTTATGGATTTGCAGTTCCCAAATGGGCAATTGACATATGTATCTGGTGAGGGGCTGACTATAAGTACCTTTGTGCCTTGTTGTGGTGGTCTTCTCCAAGCACAGGGTCAATACCCAGGCGATATGAGATTTAGTTTCTCTTGTAAGGTCAGATAGCGATTGGTACCCTTCATGATCCGTGTGAACATTATTTTCAAGAAAGTAAAAATGTTAGTTTTTAAAATCTCATTGTTTGTGGAACAGAATAGATGTGGAACCCGAATCACACCGATGGTCCATTGGCCTGATAAATCATTTGCACTGGATCTTTCTCAAGCCTTGGCTTGGCGTAGATCCGGGCTACTAATGAAGCCAACAATTCAAGTCAGGTAAAGCTTTCTACAACCCCCACTTCCCTCTAAACTGAAAATATTATTGTTTCATTTACATCATTTCATAAATTGGAACAGTGTTTGTCCCACATTCGGTGGAAGCAATCCTGGGATGAAAGCAGAAGTAATTCACTCGTTGAGCGATGACTTAAATGTGATATGTGGCTACGCTCTCAACACACATCCTTCAGCATTTGCCTCTGTATCTGTAAGCAAAACTTCTCTTATTTTTTTTCTTACTCAAACCTGACAATTTCTCCTCTTTCGTGACCATAACTTCTCTATGGAAAACTGCAGTTTGGTCGGTCGAAATGGAATGGCAACGTGGGACGTACAGGAATAGTTGTTAGAGCTGATACTCCTCTTACAAATATTGGCCAGCCTTCTTTCTCTGTTCAGCTTAACAACGCTTTCGAGTTTTAAATCTGTCTAATACATACATACATATAAAGAATACAGACAAGGCATGGTTTATTTCAATGTCCATACGTGTGAAAAGACCTTGTTGCCTCCTTACTAACTTTTGTATATATGGTAGTTAAACTCGTTAACTATTGCAGACTACAGTTTCATATAGCTATAATCGAAATACAGTAATTAAAAGATGTTATATTTTAAATAAAAAACAATCTGAGATGTATCGAGTGTCGAGCAAATGTAAACAAAATGTATTGACTTCAAAGTTCATGGGTCAATGATAAATACAGTTGGATCGTAGTGTCCATAAAGACTAGACGTTACAAATATAGTAAGTGGGTCGGTCCATCACAGTAATTGATAACAAAATTCAATCACTGTTTTTTTATTTACTCGAATATGACAATGTTTGGCCCCGTGAAACTACATGTTCTGGATTTTGGGTCATAATGTAATGTTAACTGAATAAAATTATCAAATTGGTAGACATTACTATGATATGAAACAATTAGTTAACTGCTTATACTTATCGAGAAGTTGTTAGGTTCGAAAGTATTCTTTGAAACTGACTAAAGGTCCCACTGAATAATATAACTATATCATGTCAATATTTTAAAAACATTGCAAAAATTAGTATAGAAAAAGAAGCTAATAAAAGTTTTGCGGAAACAACGTCAGTGAGCTTTTTCTACGTACGTAGAGCCAAAACATACTAATCACGACAACACGAGCTTGAGAATACTTTTCTTGTTTGCTAAAAATTATCTTAAAGGTATTTTATTATTCAGAAACAAAAAATAAATAAATAAAACAAGATACAAGTGCCACAGGCAAAAGCGTGGAACTTGCGGCGTTAGTTCGTATGTGGGTCTATGACTTCAATTATATAGTAGTACTAGTTAACAAACATATCAGTTCACAACCTCAAACAACTAAAATATGCAAAAATCTTAATTTTTCATTGTGTCACACACAATATACCTATACATAATTTAAAAGATCAAAACAATTTAGTTATATACATCTTTAAAAATCAGCTTTTTCTATCTTTCTTTGAAATCACGTTGAGAGTTGTTTACGTCGTTCTTTCCTAAATAATAAGACATCTCTCTACTGACATAAAAGATAAATATCTAAGAACATGTCGCTGGCCCTCCTTTGCTAATTTGAAAATTTCTCAACCTGGCCCCACTATGTTTACACAAGTAGCATATAAAAATCCAATCCATATTAATAATTTATTATTATATTATAGAAATTTTTATTATTATTATTATTATTATTATTTTAAATAGTGTTGACTTGCTTATCTCCCCTAAAACCATCTCTCACTGACTTCGTGATTCTCCCATCTCTTCACAAAGTCACACCGCTTCTCCTCACACAACACATCATAACAAAAATTCCGATTCAATTCATCTTTGATAACCCCAGTTTTAAAACATGTGGTTCAATCGACAACAATTGCTCTTCGTCGTCTCGCTGATTCTCGTCGGCTTCGCATCCTCTGCAACATTACCCAAAGAGGAAGGTATGTATGTATATACTTATAAAGTTTTATGTGAGTGTATGTATATATGTTTGAGTCGGTGTAATGATTTTGGTTCTCTGCAAATTTCGAATTTCGCAGTGGAGGCTTTAAGAAGCATAGCAAAGACGTTGAAGAAGAATGACTGGAATTTCAGTGTGGATCCATGCGACGTCGATTCGTATCAAGGAGGATGGATCGATCCTTACGCCGTCAAGGGAGACGAAAACGCCGTTACTTGTAACTGCACCTCCGACGTTTGCCACGTCATCAGCATGTACGTTTATCAATTTTCCTTTTTCGATTTTTATTACATATCATCTTATTTTTTTATTTATCAAAATTTCGTAAATGATTCTTTTTTTTTTCGACGGTAAATGATTCACACCTAAGAGTTATTTATTTATTTATTTATTTATAAATAAATATGGATATTATTTATTGATGAATCATAAAAATATTAGACTACTTGTTGTAATAAAAGGTAGGTCTCATTTTAAATAAAGTTTTGGTCTAAATAAAGTAGCTGTATGTGCTTGAATGTAGTTAGACGAACAATTTATGAGGCCGTCGCTACTGACCTTATTTTGACGCGTCGGTGAATCCAAAAAAAAGCTCTTTTTTTTTTTCAAATTATTTACGGGCCGAAAGCTTAATGGGCCTATATATTGCAACACTGTTTTAAAATTTTGTCTAATTTTTCCCTCTAAATCTTGAGAACAGCGTTCTCAAGGCACAAGACCTTCAGGGATCTCTTCCTACAGATCTTTCGGGACTTCCTTTCTTGCAAGAGATGTAAGTATAATGTTAAGCCTTTAGTTTTTATATTTATGTACGATATCTGCCAGTTTAATGGTCTCTCATAACTTTATTAACTGTCACACTCTTCTTTCTCTTCAGAGATCTGTCTAGAAACTTTATCAACGGTTCCCTTCCTCCCGAATGGGGGGCCTTGCCACTTGTCAACATGTATGTATATTCCTATCTCTATTTTATGTATGTATTGATTGATTTAGAATGTTTGTTGGATAACGAAATTGCAGCTCACTACTTGCAAACCGGATAACTGGTCCAATCCCAAAAGAATTTGGAAACTTTACAAACCTTAGGAGTCTGTGAGTACATTTCTTCGATTTCGATCTTAACTTACAGTAATTTATTTACTTTGGTTATATCTGATTTCGTTTTTACTTTTCTAATTTCTGCAACATTTGGTTTTTAGTGTCTTGGAATACAACAATATTACAGGGGAAATACCTCCAGAGCTAGGGAATCTACGGAAAATTGAAAGACTGTAAGACTAGTAGTTCCAACTTCTTTCATAATGTTTCTTTTATTTATAAAATAAGAAATATGCTATTGGTCTTTGTTAGTGTTGAGACTCTGTTTACTCTTTGTAGATTTCTTAGCTCTAACTTTTTGAAAGGGAAAATCCCAAGTACATTCGCCAATCTTACTACATTGACTGATGTGTAAGTATTACTCTGCCTTTATTTGATTCTAGAACATATGTATTGATGGAGATTTTGTCCTTTTAATGAAAAATATATTTATGTATTTCTCTTGATTTATAGACGTTTAAGTGACAACCAGTTCACTGGTGCTATTCCAGACTTTATCCAGAACTGGAAAGGACTTGATAAAATGTAAGCAGTCATAATCAGTCTCCTTCATTGTTACATATCAGAATCGGTTACTTAAAGCATTGTAATGTTTATTTGCTGCACTGAATCAGGGTTATTCAAGCAAGTGGTTTAGTAGGACCGATCCCTAGTGCCATTGTCCATTTGGTAAAGTTAAAAGACTTGTAAGTAAACCAGCTTTGCGTGTGGGATGTGTTATTTTTTTCTCTTGTGTACACACTTTCCATCAATAATGTTTATTCACTCTGTTCCAACTTTGGTATTTTTTAGGAGAATCACTGACTTGAGCGGACCTGAATCTCCATTTCCGCCGCTACAAAACATGACACTGAAATATCTGTGAGTTTGAGCCTACGAATTTGGTAGTTGTTTCTTCCCACCTTCAATTAGCTAACTTCTATTTCTGCTCGCTGTTCGTTTCAGAATTCTTAGGAACTGCAACCTTACAGGCGTGTTACCTGAGTATCTTGGACAGAGATCCTTCAAGAACTTGTTAGTAATCTCTTTGTTCTTCGGCAATCATAAAATCGTTTTATTGAAGCTGACGTTGTGAGACTCGTTGTGCAGAGATCTTAGCTTTAATAAACTGAGAGGACCAATCCCCGGCACATTTACCGCTCTTTCAGATGTAGATTACATGTATGATGCTCTCATTTCCTCTGTTTCACTAAAAGCTTTTTATGGAATAATGTTTGATTGCACTGAAAATTGTTTCCGGATCTTGCAGATACTTTACAGGTAACATGTTAAGTGGGGATGTACCAGATTGGTTGGTAAGAAAAGGAGATAACATGTGAGTTTTCTTCACCGATATATATGTACATATACTACACAATTCTTTGTTAGTGACAACAACGGAACTAATGTCTTTTTTTGGTGGTTGTGAATTTCTTATTTGCAGTGATATTACTTACAATAATTTCTCCGAAGTTTCAAGAACTGCACAATGTTCAAATAACGCTGTGTAAGAAGATCAATAAACATTTTTCAACTTCTGGTGCCTTCAAATTCGCTACAAATCTTATTTTTTTTGCTATCTGCAGGAATATGTTTTCAAGCACGAGGCCTTTAGTGGCGAATAGCTCGTAAGAATTTTTTTTTCCTTCTCATGACTTTTGAAAAGATTTTGATGTATATAACACTGAATACAGTATTGATATTACGTTATGTTTTGCTGCAGCTCAAATGTTTCGTGTCTGAATACAGATATGTGTCGTAAAAGTAAGTCTTTAAAGCTATACATACAACCAAAACCCATATCGCTTAATATCTTTTTTTGCATCTGATTTATCCTCCGTTATAAATCATTTTGTTCTCAGCTTTGTGGGGTCTTTATATAAACTGTGGTGGTCCTGAGATAACAATCAATGAGACCAAGTATGACCCTGACTCCGAGGGTAATCCGATTTACTCGGATAGTGGAAAGGGTTGGGTTTCAAGCAATACGGGAAACTTCTTGGATGATGATCGGTCTAAAAAAGGAGAATCCTTATGGCAGAATACTGAGCTTAACATAACAGATTCTGGGCTCTATACAACTGCCCGTCTCTCGGCCAATATCCTCACTTACTACACGTTGTGTCTCGGAAAAGGAAACTATACGGTCAATCTTCATTTCGCTGAGATTATGTTCAGTAATAATAACTCATATCGCAGTTTGGGAAGACGATTCTTCGACATATACATTCAGGTATTCTGATTAAACTTGTTTCATAAATGTCAAGAATGCTTGTAAAGCTTAATCAATTTGCTGGTGTGATAATATGCAGGGTAAACTTGAGGTGAAGGATTTCAATATTGTTGATGAGGCAAAAGGTGCGGAAACAGCTGTTGTAAAGAAATTTCCCGTTGTGATTACAAATGGGACACTGGAAATAAGATTGCAATGGGCGGGGAAAGGAACTCAAGCTATTCCTGATAGAGGTGTTTATGGTCCTCTCATATCGGCTATAGAGGTAGAACCAGGTAAACATTGCAAAACCCAAACTAGTTTAAAGAGATTTTGTCTTTATTTGAGTGTCTTTATCTCACATGATCTTTCTGTGTAGATTTCGTTCCACCAAAGGAACCTGGCACTGGTGGTGGAACCTCTGTTGGTGCAGTGGTTGGTAGTGTAATCGCTTCGACGGTGTTTTTTGTGCTTTTAATCGGCGGTATATTATGGTGGAGAGGCTACTTAAGACCCAAGAGTCAGATGGAGAAAGGTAATTACAAATACTTGCTTATATAGTTTTTCAACATTCCATTTCATTTTGAGTTTTGTTTCTTCGCTTCTTCCTAAGCTCAATTGTGTTTCCTCATCTCAGATTTCAAGAACTTAGATTTCCAGATCAGTTCGTTCTCCTTGAGGCAAATTAAAGTTGCCACAGATAACTTTGATCCTGCAAACAAGATCGGAGAAGGTGGTTTCGGTCCTGTACACAAGGTTAGCATCATTACTGTTAAATGACGTGTTGTTATGAGAGAAAGAAAGATGGCTTTTAAGGTTTATTTCATTGTATGAATACAGGGAGTGCTGACTGATGGAACCGTAATTGCGGTGAAGCAGCTATCGGCGAAATCAAAACAAGGGAATCGAGAGTTTTTGAACGAGATTGCTATGATTTCCGCTCTGCAGCATCCGCATTTAGTTAAACTATATGGATGTTGCGTGGAAGGTGATCAGCTCTTGCTAGTGTACGAGTACTTGGAAAACAACAGTCTCGCACGAGCTCTTTTCGGTTAGTCGTCACTTTTAACAATCCTATAGCCTAGAAGGTAATGTCGAATCAATTATATGTTCTACTCAACAACAAAGCTTCTGTTTCTGTCAAATATAAAGGTCCTCAAGAGACTCAGATACGACTGGATTGGCCAATGAGGCAGATGATATGCGTGGGGATAGCGAGAGGGCTAGCTTATCTCCACGAGGAATCAAGACTCAAGATCGTACACAGAGATATCAAAGCCACTAATGTCTTGCTGGACAAGGATCTAAACCCAAAGATATCGGATTTCGGTCTTGCTAAGCTTGATGAAGATGATGACAACACACACATGAGCACACGAGTCGCCGGAACATAGTGAGTCAAATTTAATCAGTCACAAACAAGAAGTTGCAACTCTGCGAGATTTCTTATAACCAAAACAAACATTCTGTTTTCTCCGCAGCGGATACATGGCTCCAGAATATGCAATGAGAGGCCATTTGACTGATAAAGCTGACGTCTACAGTTTCGGAGTTGTGGCTCTGGAAATCGTTCACGGAAAGAGCAACACGAACGCGCGCTCCAAAGCCGAGACCTTTTACCTTATTGACTGGGTAATTCATCATTTTCACCTCTAAAACCCTTGACCTTAAACCTTAAACCGTAAGCTATGGTTCTGATTCTCAACGTGTTCCACAGGTAAACGATCTAAGGGAGCAAAACAAACTGTTGGAAGTAGTAGATCCAAGGCTAGGAACAGATTACAACAGACAAGAAGCAATGACGATGATTCAGATTGGAATCCTGTGCACCAGTCCAGCTGCAACGGATAGACCATCTATGTCGACGGTGGTGAGTATGCTCGAAGGACATTCAACGGTGAATGTTGAGAAGCTTCTTGAAGCTTCGTTTAGCAGAGGAAGCGCAAAGGACGAAGAGAGCGTGAGAGCAATGAAAAGGCATTACGCCATGATAGGTCAAGAGGAGATAACCAATACAACTGATCGAACTGATGGACCTTTCACGTCGTCTTCTACTTCAACCGCTAACCCCGGCGATCTTTACCCTGTCCAGCTTGATTCTGCCTATTGGAACACCCGAGGTTAATCATGTTTTGTTTTTATTTCCTGTAAAGTCTTTTTGCAGAGAATTTAAAGGTTCAAACCAATCTAGATGAGATATTGCCAAATAAAATATTTGTTGATCAAGTGTTAAATGTTTACCGGTTTTTCTAACTGGAATTCTATTCCAAATAATTACATAATTTATAGTAATAGAATTTAGAATTTGGATTATAGATGGATGTTTGTCATTCAGTTGCTGAGATCGGAATTGGACAATCTTTTAGTGATGGAAACTCTTAAATTACAATTAAAAATTTGTCATTTTATTGGGAAACTATCAACCCCATATTCTCTCTAACCACTAAATAATATACGCAGCCAAAATTTTGTCATTCATCAAATCAACAATTAATATTCATCACAAAATACAAAATTATGTTTTGACATTATTGTATTTATCCCCTAAATATAATTGTCTTATCATCAAAAAATATATAATTGTCTTAGTCAACGATATTATAAATAACTCCATATGTTTCATGATACATTTAAATATAAGAAATTATTTGGCTTAAGCTAAGCATAACAATAATTGTGGAGTAAATAAAAAGACCGGAATATGTTGGTTGTTCTGCTACCATCTGTCTCTACATATGGACGAATGATTAGGCTCGTATTAGTTTAGTAAGATCTATGTATTGTCCTCTTTTTTTTCCAACTTAACTTATATTGATTCATAGAAGAAAACCAATGTTGAGGGATACAATTAACAAAAGAGTGATTAAATATTCTAGGTATTGTCGTTTAGAAATATTCTATTCAAAATTTACAATTAAACTAAAAGAAATGATTAAATATTAAGTTACAGGTCCACAAGTTTTTCACGGGGTAGCACCGGCAAATGAAATTCCTTTAAAATAGACAAAACAAAAAGAAAACACTTCACAGAATCTTTATGGTCTGAACAACTCGATTTATTCTCCAATTCAAAATTGTTTTAAGCATGATCTCGAAGTAAATGGTAGAAATAAATCTCGACCCGTAACCGACAATATTGCACTTTTAAAGATGTCAAGTAAAAAAGAAAGAAAGATCGAAATAAATGTTAATTAGGAATAAAATAGCACTAAATCATTAGTATCATTTAATTTGTTGACCTTGTAATTAGTAGTTATTACATTACTTAATTTCGAGATATAAATTCTTGAAAACCATTGGTAAATTACGTCATTAAATTCTAAATAGTAAATGCATGCAAAGAAGTATTTAAACCATTTGATACAAAAAAAAAAATGTTTTTAAACCATAAAAGATATTGAGATTTTCTTTCTAAATTACTTACCAAATCTTTAGATGTCATTATAGTTCATATATTTGACTCATAAAAATAAAAGAGTATTTACTTTATTATTATATATATGACAAAAATACTATACACATCTATATATATATATAGATGCGTGGGTGTATAAAAACCAGATGCGGATTTGAATCTGTGTGTGTCTCTCTCTCCTCTGTATTGAAATGGGTTTAAGAGATAATGCCATTTCTTATGGCTCTGCATTACTATTATCGCTTCTCCTTCTTCCTCTTCTACATGAAGCAGAGGGCTGTGACATGTTCACGGGCCGGTGGGTGAAAGACGCTTCTTACCCACTCTACGATGCTTCCACGTGTTCATTCATTCGACGCGAATTCTCTTGCAGGAAAAATGGACGGCCGGATCTCGATTATCCTACCTTCAGATGGCAGCCTCTCAACTGCAATTTAGCAAGGTATCATCACTTATCACAAAATACCTTTTTTCTTTCTTTCAATCAAAGCCTCCTTATAAATTTCATATTCATGCTTTTAATCCTACTATTTTTTTATCTATTTTCATATTTGTTAAAAATATGACATTACATTAACATTTTTTATTTGTGAAAAATATGACATTACATCAACGAGATGATAAATAATACATATTTATACACGTTATATAGATTCACTTAGAGAGAAAAAAAAATCATATGAAGAAAACTCGATTTGATTAATTAATATATATTTACTTTGAATGAAAATCGGAAAAATTTACAGATAGCTGTTTAATACCTTTTAGCAAATTAAAGCACTTTTGAGTAAGCAGGAACGAATGATAAAAGAGAATGCTATTTATATATTTGTTGCCATAACTGATTGCTGTTTGGAATCTCTTAAAATTGCACGAGTTAGAAAACGAAACTCTTTTGTCTTAATATGCCCAATTGGTGGTTCAGACGTGAGTTACACGCGCCGCCTTTGAGATTATGACAGCCACCAAACTGTCTTCACAAGAAGACATAAGTTCCCCCCTCCACACATGTGGGGACACTATCTTTCAACTCTTTGACGGTTTTGCCCTTCTCTTCCTTACGTTAATTCCTCATTAATGCCACTGCCATTAAACGACGCCGTTTGTGTAGCTTCAACGGAAAGGAGTTTTTGGAGAAAAATAGAGGGAAGAAGATAATGTTTGTTGGTGATTCTCTTAGCCTAAATCAATGGCAATCTTTGACATGTATGCTTCACTCTTCTGTTCCTAATTCTCCCTATACGTTAACCACACAAGGCACAAAATCAACCTTCACATTCCAGGTATATATAAGTTTGATTATCATAGATACAGAGATAACCGGGACGAACCTAAACCGGAAATTGTGTAAAATATGCAGGAGTATGAAGTGGAAGTGAAGCTTGATAGGAATGTGTATTTGGTAGATATAGTTAAGGAGAAGATTGGGAGAGTGTTGAAGCTTGATTCGATTAATGATGGAAAGAATTGGTCCCAAATGGATACACTGATTTTCAATACATGGCATTGGTGGAGCCGTAGAGGTCCTTCGCAACCGTATGTTCATTTATTCTTTTATATGCTTACTTTTTGGCTTCATTACAAACATTAAATGAACGTGATGAAAGTTTGGATATTTTGAGGGCAGATGGGATTGGATTCAATTAGGGAGTAACGTTACAAAGGACATGGACCGTGTGGCTGCTTTTGAAACCGCACTTGAAACTTGGGGCAAATGGGTCGATACAGTAGTAGATACTCAGAAAACGAAAGTGTTTTTTCAAGGAATTTCACCGTCTCATTACAAGTAAGTTGTTTATATATTCTAATCTGTTTCAAGGATGACCAATCTAAAGAAAACGTTGATGTTGTTTGTTTGATAGAGGAGTTTTGTGGGGTGAACCAGCAGCAAAGAGTTGCGTGGGACAGAAGGAACCACTTTTAGGGTCAAATTACCCAGGAGGATTGCCAGAAGAAGTGGGAGTTTTGAAGAGAGCACTGAAGAAAATATCGAAACCAGTGACGTTGTTAGATATTACGATGCTTTCGTTGCTTCGGAAAGATGGTCATCCTTCAGTTTATGGTCTAGGCGGTCAAGCTAGTGGTGATTGCAGTCACTGGTGTCTCTCTGGCGTACCCGATACTTGGAATGTCATTCTTTACAATTATATGCTTCAAAATTAATATTAAACATAGAATAAAACAAAATTATAGCATCTCTTATTGTCTTTGATTCATTTTGTATTTGAATCTCAATAATAATAATAAACGTCCCTTTTTCAATTTTTGTATCCATCTATGGCCTATAAGAACACCTCCAAAGATTTAAGAAACTCTTAGGAGTTTCTAAACAATAAAATACTAATATTTTTTTATTAGAATTTAATTGTTATGTTCAATAAATTGATACATGTGACAAAATGAGATTCTTGTTTAAGAATCATTGTTCTTGTTTAAGAACCCCATCATATTTTCTCTTTTATTTTTGTAATTTTTTTTTTTGTTTAATGTTAAGAACCCCTCCCAAAGACCTTTGTTGGACGTGGTCTAAGTTACGTAGGTAGTAATCAAATAATGGAACTCTTAAGCAAAAATAATATAATCTAAAGACTAATTCATATGGTTATATCTTCCAGTAAATTCTTAAACATAATACTAATTTCCAAATATCACAAAAAGCGACAAAAGGGTCCTTAGCTCAGTGGTAGAGCATTTGACTGCAGATCAAGAGGTCACCGGTTCGAACCCGGTAGGGCCCTTTATTTTTATTTTTTTCCCTTTCTTGTTTAGAAACACTGTCCGTGGGTTTCCTCCCTCCAAGTCTAGTGTCAATCCTTATTTTAGGAGTAGAGTGGTGATCGTCAGCTTAAGTAGAACGATGTAAACAGAAATTAGAAGTCTCAACACCAAATTGAGCCTATCACAATGCTCCTTAGGTATCGAATTCGGTGTTACAGTCACGAAGATCCGGTTATTGTGAACGAGTAAACCTTTAATGACGATTAAAGTTAAAACAAATCATACTTTCAGTAGTAAATCATCAATTCTTCATTACAAGACAAGCCTTTAAACCTCTTTTTCATCTGTATAATAAGATTTTCTTAGTAACTGTAACAAAAAGAAAGCATAACGACTCTTCTCAATCAAGAACCAGAGAACGTCCACAGCACGCTCAGAAAAGGGTTCTGAGGACGATGTGAGTTGGCTTTCTAGAATCGAAATGGATTTTCAGGTCCATACTTGTTGCTCCTCATGTTATAATGATCAAACTTTGAACTATTACTATACTCTACAGGCTTCACCGTATCTGATGCTGTTATCTTCGGTTCTGTCTCGGTTGTTTTATCTCTATGGCGACGCCTCGATCGCTCTTTATGAATCTTCGGTTGGACAACCTCTCCCGAGGCATAGAAATCAGCGTACTCCTGCCGGTTTGATGATGACCGGTGGTGCTTGGATGATGACAAAGCAGGATCCTTCATTACACTACTTGATCTTGGCTTCGAGGTCTTATGTTCCGGGTAACTATCACTTGGTTTAGGAAGGTGGGCATGTCGGGGTTCAGAGACTGGTGCTGGGGCAGTATGCCTTTGGACTAAAGGTGGTTCTTGTTCATCTTCAGGCATTTTAAGCGTATCTTTTAATGGCCTTAGATTGGGGCTTGTTTTGAATCGGGTGGGGACTAGGTGGCTGGTTATAAACTCGAGTGCAAGTTTGCAGAGATCAATAATGAGTTGCCCAATTGATGGCCAACCAGGTTCTTCTTTAGTTGTTGTCTCAAGGACAGATCTAGAGAGTTTCTCTTTGCCTGGATACTGTTCTTCAAAGCTGGTTTCTGATCCTAGCTGCTGTAATAATATATAAAACAGAAGCCTTTGTTTGTTTTGTAGCATATGGCTGATGAGAAGCTAAATGGCGCAACAGATAATAAATTGAGACTTACCGGCTTTGAGGAAAAAGAATGTCCAAAACCCTGCTGGAGCAAACAAGTAGCGTAACCAATGATAACAGCACCAACAACCAAGAGGACATCTGCTCAAGAATGGAAGAGAAAACACCACATTAAAGCTTAAACTCTCAAATTCACCTCTAAACTGAGTTTATCCAATGATCCGTATAGTTCAAGATGGCAAAGATATGTTAATGAATTCTTTACCTGTCGTAGAGATTGAGCTATCCTGATAATCGCAGTCCTCTTCGCTAAGAGATATTTGGCGAAGAGCTGCATTTCCTCTGTCGATAACCAGCAACGAGCAGGTAGGCCGAACATATACAATATCAAAATCATTTGAGAACTTTGCATCCTCGCTTGGTCCATCTCTATATCCAGCTACATTTGATTTTCCCCCAGCTATTGTAGTAACACCTTTAAAAAATGTTGCACACTATCAGAAACAGTTGTATGGACTGACACTAGTGGTTTTTAACAAGTAACCACCAATCTCTTCCAAGTTGTTCTAGTAAAGAAAACTGGCACCACCTGAATCTCCAATCTTTCGAATGGCGAGATTCAAAGTATCAGCAACATAAACGTTCCCTTTATCATCCATTGTTACTCCTCTTGGATGATTAAAACGAGCATCGCTCGGTTTTCCATCTGCATGTCCTGTTTTTCCTTGAAACGATCCAGCCATCAATTTTCCCCTGCTGTCTGCCCATAAACACAGAGATTATAAACAAAGTCATAACAATGTCCACAGCTTATGTGATAATCAAATAATTCATATAAGGCATACATAACTCAAGCCCAACTAAACAAGTTACATGATAGTATCTGTGGAAATAAAGGTATCATCGATCAATTATGATTGGATGTACTTAAAACCGCAAAAACTAAGTCAATTGAAAATTAAAGAACTATTGGAAAATTTACACTGAGACAAGGGAGGAGTGATTTTCATGACGTTGCTATTAACTTCATCAACAGCATAAAGTTCTCCATCGTTGGAAACTCGAATCGTGTAAGGAATAACACCGATTTCGTTTCCTTCCACAACAGTTTCGACCAAGTAACCATTCTCAAACTGAAGAACATTAGTGTCTGCACAAGAAGCAGATAAACAAGAATAAATCAAAACCAGAAATCTTTTATTAAAAAAAAAAAAAAAAACAACACCAAATTGAGTAATCACCTGAGTGGGATATTTTAGAGGATGATCCAGTAGTCCACTTCAGAACCCAGGACATGTGCTTTATCAACGAATCTTAATCCAATTTACAAAGATGACAGAAAACCCAGAAATTCAAAAGTGAATACAGAGCCATATCATTGAAAGCATTACAGAATTAGAAGCAGTCAAGGAGTAACTATTAAATTGAGTTATTGACAAAAGTAAACAATATAAGAAAGTGAGTGAGGGCAGATATAGATCAAAGTCCCAAATCACTGACAATCAGAAATAGTAAAATGAAACATATATAAGCTCAAGTAAGTTGGTTACTTTACCAGAAGGAGCAGCTTGAGCTTGAAATGGAAAGTTGTGAAGAGTAAAGAGGATCGATAAAGTAAACAAAGTCTTAAAAGACCAGGTAAAGCTCTCTACCACTAAAATCTGAGATTCCCCCATCTCTCTCCTCTCCTGTAACTTCAACTGTAAACTATGGCGGAATCGAACCCTAGAGGCGATTCACACATTCCAAACAACTGATAGAATAAAACCAATTTGCAGATGTGAACACTTTTTTTTTTTTTGGTAGTTTATTTATTTGAAAGTAAGGATTACAAAGTGGTTTTCTGAAAAGTTGTGCATACACTGAATGTATTAAGATATGTAATTGAAATTTTAGGCTTCATTTGGTTCGGTTTTATTATTTTGGGTCAAAAACATTACCTTAATGGTTAATTGTGCTATGTCTGATACAATCAATGGACCATTTAGTAGGCCCATTAATGAGCCTAGTAAGGTTCTTACTTTCTACCTTGGATACGCCAGTTAGTGAGTGCAATATCACTGGTACATGCTTTACCCACTAGCAGTCCTGAAGATAGGACAAAATTATTATAAAAAAAATAAGAAAGAAAAGCTGATCCGATCAGACGCACTTCTACGATATGTCTAATCACAACATGTCTGTACTGAGTATTCATATATGCATAAATCATTCACCAAATTTGGTGTTAATTTTTGGTATTCCCTTGTTTCTCATCTTCAACCATACACCAAATTTCATCCCAAAAAAAAATTTCATATTCTTATATTATTAATTTTGAGATTCTTTTTATTATATTTATTAAATATATGAATTTTTTATTATTAAATTTAGATATCAGACTTGCTCTACCTTTTTTCATTATCTACCCTTTCACTCATACCATTTTCAACATCTACCTTTCAATTTAACATATTTTTTCCATCTTGCTCATGTCATTTTTTCTCTGTTTCTCCTTCTGCGTCATCTCTCTTCTGATTCTCTCTGATGCGATTTTTGAATTCGATTTTTGGACCACAATTTTTGAGATCGATCTGGTAAATTTGAAAATATGGTTTTAGATCCATTTGTAGATTGAAATTATGGATACGCTTGATGAGATGAAGTCTATGAAGTCTAGACGTTCATCCATAGGTGTAGAATAAGAAAAGAAGAGGAGGAAGAATATAAGGACAAAGAAGAATTGATCATAAAATCGATTCAATTTGGTAAGCGGAAGAGAATTTTTGAAGACAAAAATCATGAGAGGTTTGTTGAGAAGAGGCCTAAGAGATGTGATTGCGCTAAATCTTCCATTAAAATTTCTTCTCTTCGCGTATTACCCAAGAAAACGGAAAAGCTACCAATAGGAATCGAATCTCTATGCCACAACTATGGCAGTGATGACGAGTAGTCATTACTCTCTACGGTATCTTTTTGGTACAACTTTTTTTTTTGTGATATTTGATTAATTTGACTTTAATATATTGATTACCATTTGGTTATGCTTGAGATTGTTTTAGCATTATGAGATCACAATTTAATTGTTTAAATTTCTTCTCTTCAATTCCATTATCTGCCTTCTTATCTTCCTGCAATAGCTTCGTCCAGCAGCACGATATGGCTTTTGGTAATTGGAATCGAACTGTCACGATATCGATGAAAATCTGCATAGTCAGCAGCTAATCTGAACCGTCACGAGATCACTAAACCTCTGAATTAATATATTTGTAGCTAAACCTCCGAGTCAATTCATATTAGACCTTTGAGCTACGGACACATAAAAAAGGATGAAGCATGTTATGTAGGTACAAGGAAGACAAGAAAACGATTAATCATCTACTGTTTCAATGCCCATTTGCAAGACTTGTGTGGGCTCTTTCACAAGTGAGGTGAAATGGCAAACTCTATTTATACAAATGCTTATAGAGTACTGAGTGTTTCAAGGTTTCATCTCACAGAAGGAGAAAATGTCTTATGGATTGGGGGCTAAGGCATTTTTAAAGCCACATACTGTCATGAAAATAGAATAAGAGGCTCTTAGATGGGTGATAGTACAATTGATTGCGATGCTTGGATATGGATGATATTGTGTTTGACTCTGATGCAAAAATAATTGTAGAAGCCTTAATGAAAGCGGAGGAATGGTTTATATTGCAGCCGATAATCCAAGATATCAAAGGATTACTTGCAAATTTCAATAGATCATAGGTGAAGTATGGCAAAAGAGAAACGATTAAGGAGCAGAGGACAACAAAGAGTCCTTAACTAAAGCTGATGAAGACTTCTGAAAACAAATTTCCTTATTGACTTCTTCACTTGGAAACTTCAGTTGACTCATTTGTTTTGTTGACCTCTACAGGACACTGAGATACATATGCTTTCAGATGTAAAACACACACAAGTGTTCATCAGCAAAGCTTAATATAATAAGCCTAATGCATAAATTAATAAAGCATTCTTTTTGAGCTTGCTAATACAAAATCCACAATGAATAAGATCATCACAATGACATATCTACGGAGGGAGATCTGATCATTCCGACTTGTAAATACGATTTGTTAAGAGATTCACTAATGTTTGGTTCTCATGGTCAATTTCAAGGACTAAAAGAAGAGTAACAGAATAGTCATGGTGGAACAACCTTAAAGCCTGCCAGATCACAGACTACATAGTTTGTTTATTAAGGTTTATAAGATACCTGTATAAACCAAACAAAAATATGTAAATAAAGAGAGTTCTCAACACTCAATCATTTTATACGAAAACTATCTTTAGTTTATGAAATATTAAGTTTAAATTCCCTCGGGTTCCCTTTTTTAAGAGGAGGGTAGGGTTTAGTTCTAATTAATTGGTCGACTAGTTTGTTTATTAAGCTTTATAAGATATCTTATAAAACTATATAAACCCAAACGAAAATACGTGAACAAAGAGAGTTCTCAACATTCAGTGGTTTTATACGAAAACTATCTTTAGTTTATGAAAAATTAAGTTTGAATTTCATTGAGTTCCCTTTTTAAGAGGGGGTAGGGTTTAGTTTTAATAAATCAGTTGATTAGTTTGTTTATTAAGATTTATAAGATACCTTATAAAACTTTATAAAATTAGTCATGTGTTAATTTCTCTATTTGGGAAAATTTCAAAACTACCCTTTCAGATATATCCGTTTCAAAATTTAGTTTGTTTATTAAGGTTTATAAGATACCTTATAAAACTATATAAAACCAAACAAAAACAAAGAGATTTCTCAACACTTAGTGATTTTATACGAAAACTATCTTTAGTTAATGAGAAATTAAGTTTAAATTTCATTGGTTCCCTTTTTTAAGAGGAGACTATGGCTTAGTTTTAATAAATTAGTCGACTACTTTGTTATTAAGGTTAAATTTCATTGGGTTCCTTTTTTTAAGAAGAGAGTATGGTTTAGTTTTTATAAATCAGTAGTTTGTTTTTTAAATTTATAACATACCTTATAAAACTATATAAAACAAGTCGATATGTTAATTTCTCTATTGGGTCAATGTCAAAACTACCCTTTCAAATCTACCATTTTCAAAATTTAGTTTGTTTATTAAGATACCTTATAAAACTATATAAAACCAAAAGAAAATATCTTTTGCTTATGAAAAAATAAATTTGATTCACTTGGGTTTCCTCTGTTAAGAAGAGGGGGTAGGATTTAGTTTTAAACTTTTAATAAATCAGTCGACTAGTTTGTTTATTAAGGGTTATAAGATACCTTATAAAACCATATAAAATCAGTCGATATGTTAATTTCTCTATTTGAGACAATTTCAAAAGTATCCTTTTCAAAATCTAGTTTGTTTATTAAGGTTTATAAGATACCTAATAAAACTATATAAAACCAAAATAAAATATCTTTAGCTTTTGAATAAATAAGTGTAATTCACTTGGATTCCCTCTGTTATGAAGAGTGAGGGTAATGTTTAGTTTTAATAAATTAGTCGACTAGTTTGTTTATCAAGATTTATAAGATACCTTATAAAACTATATAAAACCAGTCAATATGTTAATTTCTCTATTTGGGACAGTTTCAAAACTAGCCAGTCAGATATATCCTTTTCAAAATCTAGTTTTTTTATTTAAGTTTATAAGATACCTTATAAAACTATATAAAACCAAACGAAAATATCTTTAGCTTATGAAAAAATAAGTTTGATACACTTGGGTTCCCAATTTTAAGAAGGGGGTGTAGGGTTTTGTTTTAATAAATAGGTCGACTTATTGTTTTTATTAAAGTTTATAAGATACCTTATAAATCTGTATAAATCCAAACAAATATAGTTAAACTAGTCAACTAGTTTGTTTTTAAGGTTTATAAGATATCCTATAAAACTATATAAAACCAGTCGATATATTAATTTCTCTAGGACAATTTCAAAACTACCCTTTTCAAAATCTAGATTGTTTATTAAGGTTTATAGATATCTTATAAAACTATATAAAACCAAACAAAAATATCTTTAGCTTATGAAAAAATAAGTTTGATCACTTGGGTTCCCTCTATTAAGAACGGGGGTAGGGTTTAGTTTTAATAAATAATTCGACTAGTTTCTTTATTAAGGTTTATAAGGTACCTTATAAAACAGACTAAAACCAAACGAAAGTACGTAAACAAAGAATTTTTTCAATATTTACTGGTTTTATAAAAAAAACTACATTTTGTTTATGAAAAACTAAGTTTAGTTTCCTTGGGTTTCCTCTATTAAGAAAGGGTTAGGGTCTAGTTTTAATAAATAAGTTGATTAGTTTCTTTATTAAGGTTTATAAGGTACCTTATAAAACTCATTAAAACCAAACGATGACTTATAATAAGAAAACTATATCTAGTTTGAGAAAACTTAAGTATAAATTTCACTCGGTTTATGAAATGAATAAAGGTTAGCCACTATTGTCACTATCTCCACCGTAGCCACCATCATCACCTCCACCATATCTACCTCATGCACCATAAACTGAGAGAGAAGCAACACATTGATATATAGTTTAAAAGAACGAGAAACATTATCATACTAGATCTACAGTCTGCTTAGACCCTTTGTTATCGACCAAAATAGAAACAACCCACATATAATTATATAAAACCAAACAAAAAATACTTAAATAAAGAAATTTTTATTATTCAGTGACTTATACGAAAATTATTTTTTAAGTTATGAAAAATTATGTTTAATTTCTCTTGGGTTCCCTTTGTTAAGAAGGGGATAGGGTTTGGTTTCAATAAATCATTCGACTAGTTTGTTCATTAAGGTTTATAATATATCTTATAAAACTATATAAAACCAAACAAAAAATTTTAAACAGAAAATTTTCTCAATATTTAGTGGTTTTATACGAAAACTATTTTTACTTTAAATTAAGGTTCTCTCTGTTAAGAAAGGGGTAGAGTTTAGTTTTAATAAATCAATCAACTACTTTTTTTTTATTAAGGTTTATATGATTCCTTATAAAACTATATTAAACCAAACAAAACTTTTAAATGAATGAAAATACTTAACATTCAGTAGTTTAATATAAAAAAAGTTTCTTCGTAAATTTCATTTTTTTCCTTGGATTCTCACAATAAAAAGATATAGTTTAATTTTATGAAATACTACTAAATGGTAGTTTATAAAGTTTTATAAAAAAGCATTATTAAATTGTATGAAACAAAACAAAAATAAAAATTGATACAAATTAACCAAGTCAGGGTGAGGCTCCCTCTACAAATTTTCTACTCCAAAAGTTATCTCTATCCAATACAGTAATATGTTGGGCCAATA
The DNA here is from genome assembly GCA_900406405.1 of Lepidium africanum. NCBI lineage: Eukaryota > Viridiplantae > Streptophyta > Magnoliopsida > Brassicales > Brassicaceae > Lepidium > Lepidium africanum. The sequence goes on along the minus strand of OVAX01000834.1, from coordinate 37,972 downwards.
ATGACGTTTCAAATTCACACCTTGTGGCTTAGGCACTTCAATAACCTCTGGTATTGTCTCTTTTTTGATCCTTGGAAACCATAGATATAACACCTTCTCTATTTACCACATATATCACAGGTAATGTTTCCACATAACTCTTTTCAGACTTAACCTGTGGATTTGTATCAAAAAAATTATTTTTCTCTTTAGCATCTAAATTATTCTCATCAGCCATTTCGAAACCAATCAACAAGACCTGTCAAGGAAACATAGTGCATTACCAAAAAAAGTTCTATCAAAGCAAATTTTAGGTGTATAAACAAACAAATAACTCCATTCGTCTGACATCTATTACCTATTCTGATCAGATTGTATAATTTGACATCAAAAAGAACAAATAATCTAAACGAAAATATACAAAAGATTACTCAACATCTTTCTTTCAAAAAAGGACAAATCTTGTTTTCAAGATCTCAACCAAAAATGTGTTATTTTCCTAGTTGATCATTAATCACATGATTCACATCAATGCCACAACTTGAACGTGTAAACCATTTCGAAAAACATATCACTTGTAAACAAAACAATAAAATCAAGTGTCTAACTATTTTTTTATTAGTAAATTGACTATTGATCGAGATTTGAGGACACTGACCTAATTCTACAATAACTTCTACTCTACACCAACAGTTCCAAACTTGAAACGAACACAAACCTAAACAAAACGTACAAGGAAGAAAAATCACTTCCTCTAAATTTCTCCCAATAACTTCAAGACATATGCTTACAAGAGATGGAGATTTTGATTTCAATACATAAATTCATGTGACTGAAGCAAAACAATAGAAAATGTTTTCAAAATCCAACTCCTAAACATTTCCATCAATCATATGAATACAGAAGTCGCAAGTCAATCTTAATTCAGCTAATCATATTACACAGAACCATGCGATTCTGGAAATAAAATCGAAGAACAACAACAAAAATAGATCGAATTGAATAGATCGATAAACTTATCGACGAATTGAGTAATAAATTCTCAGATCTTCGATCTAAGAATCATAGAGAAGACACGAAATCGGAGAGGAAGATCGGAAAGAAAGAAAGGCGACGAAATCAAAACCTTTTAGGTTTGCTTAGGGATACTAAAAAAAGAGAAGGGCAATCTGGTCATTTTTGAATAATTTGAGGGGTAGAGTTGAAAATGCTTTAGGCTGAAAGGGTAATATTCAAAATAAAACAGAGTTGGGGGTATTTTTGAAAATCTTCCTTAAATTTAACACTATCTTAGTTTTTTAATAGTTTTGATACATAATTGAAAACTAAATATATTATAACTCAATAAATAAGATTACATTCGATAATTAAATTAGAAACATAAATTACATCGTACAATTTTTCAGAATTAGTATACTCAAACCACAAGTGTTTAGGATATAGATCGAATTCGGGTTTGGATATAAATCAAATTCGAATATAAATTGGGTTTAATTTTGGATATCGATCAAATATCAGATTTTATGCTTAAGACTAAATACAATATACGACATATTTAATTATTACATATTATAAAAAATAATAATAATAATAAAATAATATATATATATATTTAGTGTTTTGTGAACAGTACTACACCAAATTTGGTTCGACATGATTCACAAAACACTAAAAAAAGAAAATTTGGTGCTCATTATATCGTCTCGTTGGAGAGGTAAAAACGGCATAATTGACATTTTACTGTCTCATTGGAGTAGTCCTAAGTACTAAGTATTAGCTAGCTTATAAAAAATAGAAAAAAAAAAACATATGGAAGCCGACTTGACTATACTAGATTCACTCATAGTCATAGCTCTCAATTCAGATTTGAAAATAAAATCCAATTGTCTTAGATTTTTGTCTTTCCGTTAAACACGGATAATTAACTCAATTTGTATTAGCTCAATTATAAGCCACTGCAGTCCATTGTATCTTTAATTCACAAGAGTAGAAAAACTAGAATTATGTTATCAAGTATTATCTGTTTCTTTTTCTAATTAGTTGATGTTCTAAAAAAATTGTTTTTTAAAAGTTGATGTTTTCAATTTCAATGCATATTTGGTTCAACATTTCCTATTTTATCCTTATTTATTATACAGTTTTAATTATAATTAATATTTCTTTTTGTATTTTCTAATAATAAATAAGGCTAAATAAGAAATTTTATTAATATGTGTGAAATCTATTAAAAAATAGAGACAACAGTGATAAGTAAGTTTGCATGCAACACCTTAAAAAACCGAGCAGGACTAAATTCTTTGGTCATTCATAGCTTTTAAAACTAATCAAATATTGGAACTTGGCAATTTAAGACAACTGTACAACTTCAATTTCTCACGTACTTAGTGAAACCCAATACTGTCCTTCAGCTGTCCACTCATACAACTTGACAAAAAAAATTCTAATTCTTATTATAAACACAATAAAAAAAGGAAGGGACGATGAAGTTACAATACAAATTCTTTGTTGATTAAATAAAGAGCATAATCAAGGCACAATTAGAATGTAGAACCAAATAAAAATAAATAATATAAGTAAGGAAGAAAAGCGAGAATGTAGGATCCTTACACAGTTAAATAACAACACGTGTCTATAATGAATGAACCTCATTTATACGGGAGGGACCGAGATTGGCGATTAGGTACGAAAGAACAGCTTCCGAGTAGTTTAATACCTCCGAAACCGTGTGATTTGTTTTGTCTTCTCTCTGATTATTAGTGATTTTTTAAGTTTGTAACATGTTCAAAAAAATCTTCTTTTTCGTATAAGTCAGTCTCTCTGCTATCTTTTTATTCCTTTTGAAATACCAAAAAATACCCCTTTTGTTACGACGTTTCCGTTGCGTTAAGCGGCAATGTCGGTGTAATTATCGTCCAGTCACGAGGGTATTTTAGGCGTTTACTTAGTCCTTTGAACTTCCCTATGCTGCTCATCTCCCTCTCTGTCATTTATCTCTCTCTTCCTCTTTTACTCATTCTCGAGCTCCGGGTTTGTCTCGAAACCTTGAAGGAATCTGTATACCTTCCGGGGAGATCGTTTTTTCCCTCGATTAGGTTTGTTGATCAACATTCACTTATGTCATCTGATTTCTTTCTTTACGATTTCGTTTTCAATTTTAATTACTGAATTTATCATTTTGACTCTGTAAAGTTTGATCACACTATCGTTGAAAAGTCATAACTTAAGCATTACCATCAGCTTTGATATTGTTCTGTTTATTCTTTCTTTCATATATCGGCTTTATGATTGCTACCCGTTTACCTGATTGATTTGATCCCGCAGGGTTTAAGCAGAGGTTGGTTTGTCATTTCGCCACTTTGTTTCTTCAGATTCACTCTACAATGGAGTGAGAACAGCAAAACAGAACATAGAACCAAAGTGACAGAGAGAGACCTTGCAACTTTAGAAGGTACATACAATCTTTATCATCTACAGTTCGCTTTGTGAGTTTATACAACCCTAGAGAATATGGCTGTTTTGTGAGTTTCATGTTACTGTACTAAATGTTAGGTAGCTACGTTAGGCTTTGATGCTGTCTTACTTTATTTCCAAATGAGTGGAATCAAATAACCATTTATAAGAATCATATATATACAGACATGTCTTGTGTGTGGGGCATTTTCTATTATTGGATCCTAGTTTAACTGATTTGGTTTGTAGCAATTATAACTCTTTAATACGATAATCTTTTAATCAAAACTGATCACTTATGAACAACTTGGAGTATATATATCTACATATATTTTAAACTTATGGGTTCTTTTTGTTTTCTCTTTTGTACTTTTTTCTTGACTGTTCCTTTTTAGAAAAAGTAAATAGAGATATAGGAACGAGGGGTGTTGAATTATTTGCATGTGTCATGTGTTCTGCAGATCGCCCCATTTGAGTGCATATTTTTTTTCACTTTTGTTTGATTCTATTGCAGCACAATTTGACTATGTAGCCCCACAAATATATATAGCAAAGAAAATCAGAACATTAATAAGAAAATAGAAAAGTAGATCGGTGCATGAAAAGAAATGGTACTACCACACGCAAGTTGTTTATTCTTCTTCCTTGGACACTTCTCAATTCATTATTCTTTACAAATAAAAACATTTTCTTTTAAAGATGAACCACATTGTCCCCACAACTTTGGATGAATCTTTAAGCTGTATCCACTAGACATGTTAGACCACCATTATTGGTGGTCTTTAATGAGTTTCTTAGATTAAATTATTAATAAAATAAGCAAAAGTGAGGGAGAGAAGGAGAGTGGGTTTCTTAAATAAGAAACCAAAAAGTAGGGTTTCTAATGACGTGGCAAATTCTGATTGGTTGGTTGGATTTNTTTTTAATACCGTGGAAAATTTTGTTTGTTTGTTGGGTTTTTTTTTTTTAAAAAAAAAAAAAAAAAAAACAAAAAACCTATGGGTTTCTTCCGATAATCTTGCCCTTATCTCTCTCGATGTGTGTATTTTGCATATTTATTGCATTCCTCTCTCTCTCTCTCCTTTGTGCCCAAAAGTGTAGTGTGAACTATTAGTGAAACAATTTAAGCTTCTTTTTTGCTCTTCAATTTTTGGTTGTTAACTAAAGAAGTCTTACAAAGTGAAGCTCCATTAATGGTTCTAGATCCAAGCTTCCTTTCCTCTTTTTGTTGAATATAGACCTTGTTATTAGTCCCCTTCGTCACATTTGTTTGTCATCTTACTAAAGCCATAGTGATGGATCTGCAGATGGAGTCTTTGAAACCATTGGATGTAGCTTCAGGAAAAGGAAAACTCAGACGCGCATTTGTGAAAGTTATCAATTTGAAAAAGCTAAGTGGTGTTGTTCCAGAAGGCGACAAGGTTGAGAGAGTGAAGAAGAGCCAAGAAAAGGTAGAGTTGGATAAAGATTTAGTGAAGAATGCTGCAAATCTGTCAGAGTCCTTTGACAAACTAGAGGAAGAGTATGAGAAAAGACTTTCCTTGGAAGCTCTTCTTGCAAAGCTGTTTGCTACGATTTCTTCCATAAAATCAGGTTATGCACAGTTGCAGTATGCTCAGTCTCCATACGATCCAAATGGGATTCAGAAAGCAGACAAGCTGGTCGTAGCTGAGCTGAAGACATTGTCAGAGCTGAAACAGAGTTTCTTAAAAAAGCAGCTTGATCCTAATCCTGATAGAACTCTTGTTCTTGCGGAGATTCAGGAACTCAGAAGCCTCTTGAAGACTTATGAGATCATGGGGAGGAAGCTGGAGTGTCAGTTAAAGCTTAAAGACTCTGAAATCATATTTCTTGAAGAGAAGTATCAGGAATCAATGAATCAGAACAAGATGATGGAGAAGAGACTCAACCAAAGCGGCCAACTTTGCAATCCACTGGATCATAATCTTCATATATCAGGACTAAATCCAACCCATTACGTCACTTACGTGCACCACACTGTCAAATCAATCCGAGGATTCGTCAAATTGATAGTTGAGCAAATGAAACTCGCGGCTTGGGACATCGATATGGCTGCTGATTCGATACAGCCTGAAGTATTATATTACAAGAAAGATGACAAGTGTTTCGCTTTCGAGCATTTCGTTTGCAAGGTAATGTTTGAAGCGTTTCATCTACCTTACTTGTCAAACGAAAAACCAGCTCAGACAAAGATGGAGAAGAGCAAAGAAGATAAAGAGATGTTCTTTAAAAGATTCACAGAGCTTCGATCGATGAAGATAAAAGACTACTTAGCATCACGGCCTAAATCGAGATTAGCGAGATTTTGCAGGGGGAAGTATTTGCAGCTGATACATCCAAAAATGGAGGAAGCCTTTTTGGGACATTTGCATATAAGAAACCAAGTGTCTGCAGGTGAATTTCCTGAGACGAGTTTGTTGACTGCGTATCTCGAAATGGCGAAACGTGTCTGGCTTTTACATTGCCTTGCTTTCTCCTTGGATCCTGAAGCTTCAATCTTTCAAGTATCTAAAGGGTGCAGATTTTCAGAAGTGTACATGAAGAGCGTAGCGGAAGAAGCGTTTTACTCGCCGGAGGAAGAAGAGAGTTCGCCGGTAGTTGCGTTTACAGTGGTTCCTGGGTTCAGAATTGGGAAAACGGCGATTCAATGTGAGGTCTACCTCACGCATTCAAGTCAACGCCGTGCAATCAGATAGAATCCAATTGATGACGTTAAAAGGGTATTAGAGTAATTTAGGTCGTGGGTAGGAGGAAAATAAAGGCATGATGAGACCGTTGGATTAAGGGAAAAGGCAGAGTATGTGCTTCTTGATATTATTGTTTTTTTTTTTTTGTCAATATTAGAGCAGAGAGACAGAAGCATCTCTTAGCTGTTTCCCCGTCAATTATTACATTATAAATATAATTCGTAATAATTAACGTTACTCGCTATTTTTAATATACGCATAATATTGTAGTCAAAACATGATATCAATATTAGTGCTATGTGGTTTAAGTGAATAATTTGGTATGAATTGTTGGAATATCTCTTAAGACTTTAAGAGGCTAAAAAGGGATTAAACAAGGCTAGAAAGGATTAAAGAACCGACTTTGTTTCTTTCTTCGATTTTGTGTCCAATAGATTTGTCTAATTTTTTATTACGGCCGACCAAATATATCAGATAATACTCTGATGGGTCCATTATATTTTCATAGATCTTCTGGGCCCAAACGTAGTCCTATTTAAGGATTTTATGTTTCCACAACGTTTCCGCTAAACTAGCCTTCTTCGTTTGGTTTTTGGAAATTAACTCGGTGTTTACGTAAACAAAAAATCAAAAATAAAAACTATCAACAAACAAATACAACTAATACTATAATTTTTCTGTTCAAAGCGCAACTCTCTCAATTTCGGACTAACTAATATTTTTGCTATTATGATTGTGATCGACTATACCTCTCTTGGTTTGATAGTTTCTTGTATTTATAAATCTTTCATTTTCCTTATGTTTTCCATAATATCTTAATTCTTTTATTATCTCTAGATTAATTAGAATTCATATCTCCATTATTGTATAGATCAATCTTATCCAATTAGTGGAATCTTATTTCCTTATTTGGTAACACGCTGATTTCCTTATTTCGTAGGACACTAATTTTTTCTAGTTGACAAAATATTATTTTTTTATTCATCAGCTCACTAATTTCAACTCGTAATCTTTTCCCTAGACGAGTTTTTTTTACTTTAAATCTATTTCAAATTTATATTATTTCAATTGTGGGTTTTAGTTTTCCTAACCCATCCATAAACACTCTGTTTGATATTTGATTTGAGAATTTTACCTGAATTAGTCCAGTTACCAATATGAACAATTATTATAACACTGTTATAAAACCGAAGATAATAATAACTTTAATCGGTATAATAAAAATCTGATTAGGCCGGTGAGATTTCGAGAATTCTAGAGAGATATCATAGAGAAACTTTTGTTATTGGATTTCAATATTGTGAACTATGAATTATAACTATTACATAACGTTCCTATATATAGAAGTAAAGTGGAGTCCACACATATCATAATATGTTGACGTTTGTACAATGACTATTGTTTTACTTTGCTTAATCATCGATGACTAATGCTTTATGGATGAACTTCATCTTGATGATTATTATATTTTTGACATGTATATAAGTGTAGACACGTCAACTTGTAACACTCCCCCTTGGACACCACTCTCACTATTGTTTTTAGCACCATGTCTTTATCGTTTTTTGTTGTCTCGTTAAAAACCTTATTTGGAAAATCCGGTGAAAAAAACCATAAGAAGGAAAAGAGTACAACAACGTAAACTTCCACCTTGAATGATGAGGATTGCACTTTTACTAATCTTTTTGAAGGCACGTTTCAATCTAATGGACATTATGATCAACTTTCAAAGTGAACATACAACACATGTCTTTTTAGTCTTATAAATAACCATGTGAGATCCCTTGTGATGCTTGGGTGTCTAGGGTGATAATGCCACAAAGTGAAATCTTTAAGATTTCTACTGATCACAAAGAGTGATTTAATTTCATCTATGTATGATGCCAACCCGAAGGAAGTTTTGTGATATATTCCAATATTAGTCTTTTTCCAGAATTATTTATTCCCTTAAAATTTTTATTCTCAGTTGATCAGACTGAGTACAATATACCTGAAAGTATATGTTCTGGAGTCTCTACAAATTCCTTTTAAAATTTGGAGATCATATGACATTTATTAATGGAGAGTTTTGATCTACTACATCACATATAATTGGCCTTTGCCACTTCCCTTGATACGAGCCTCGGAGGCTGAGGAACTCAGATAAGATTCATAGAAAGACTTCGGTGAGTTAATCTCCGAGAATTGATAATTGACTCTCTCAATTGATGGATAGTTTGATTGACTCTCTTAATCGATGGGCGAACTAGGGCATTTGCTTCTAAACACTCTAATTTACTAAACAAAGAGACTAATGAATCACTCACAAGACTCAATTGATCTAGACTCAACACACAAGTTTGAAAAGAAACACTTTGACTCAATAACTTCCATTATAACTTCAAAAGTACAATGAAAGACATGAGCTTATAAAGGCTCGAGTCTACAATGGTTCTTAGCATAAAATGGGAAAGAAATTACTCAGAATAAATGATAAAATAGTTAAGTAATGAGGGCCATCGATCTTGGAGCCATTGGAGAGATTTGATGATCGGCCCGATATGGAAGGTTTACTAGAGGAAGGATTTTGCCTAATCCTGTAAGTGTTGGAGCATGGTAAGACTTTCCTGGATGATTCTCAGTGGTTGAGAAAGTCTCATGGTTGCCACATATAAGTCTGAAGTCTCTTGAAGCAAGATGATCTCGAACTTTCCTTAAACAGAACCGCATCGATCCATATTCTTAATTGGAGTGTATCTGGAGGATCCAGTGATGGTTTCAAGCGTTCTTGGTCTTGTTGGATCCATGAAAGGTCCAAGTGGTCTAGAGTGAAGACCGGACCTGAGCTGGACTGTGTTGCTCGATATTTGGCGTTGTCACGTAGATGGACTCATTGAAGATCCACCAACTTCTAAAATCCATATCTTTCATGTCCAGGCTCCATTTGGGCTGATTCAACTTTGAGGAGTTAGATAATTGAGTCAAAAATCCATAGAATATTGATTTGTGACTTGGTTCTTTCTGGATCGACTGTAAATTTTCGAAGAGTGACCGCATATCCTTGTTGGTGTCCAAATATGGCAAATGATGTCTTGGTTGTGTATTTGTGGGCCACGGTTAGGCAATGATTATTGAAACCTCCTTAAGGACCTCTGAATTTTTTGAAGTCTTCATGTATTGCTCGGCCAAGTCCCTTTGGTTAAAATCCTTATCGTCTCGACCTTCCTGGATTGCATCGTCTTCGGATTAATCACTGCGGTTGAGGATCACATCATCCCTCATTCAGGTCTCACAACCTGATATTATGTTGACGATAATGCACCTTATGCACATCAGAAAGGAAGTTACAAAATCGTTTCCATTATTAGGCCCTCTTTTCCAAGGAATATACTTCTATATACCTCTCAAGGTATATGTCCTGAAAACTTAACAAATTCTCTTTAGAATTTGGAGTATATATGGCTTTATTTATAGAAAAATTGATTTCCATTAGGAACATAAATTTGGCCAGTTTTTTTTTCCGATATTAAGCAATTTTCTTTACTTTTCTAGGGAATGGACTTCATTTTATGTCTCAAGGTATATGTCCTAGAAACTCAACAAATTCTCTTTAAAATTTGGAGTATATATAGCTTAATCTATGGAAAGATTGGTTCCTTCTAGAAACATAAATTTGGCCAGTTTTTATTTTCCAATATTAAGCCTTTTCCTTTAATTTTTCAGGGAACGAACTCCAATATACGTCTCAACTAGCCAGCTTGGGCATTCAAGTACCCGTACCTGATCGGGTCGGGTCTTTCGGGTTTCGGGTATTTCAGATTTACCTATATAAGAGCCGTTTGAGTATTTTTACGGGTTCAGATTGGGTTCGGGTATTTAATTTCGGGTTTGGATCGGGTTCAATTTTTATAAAATACTCTATTTCGGGTCGGGTTCGGTTCGGGTTCGGATCAGGTTTGGGTATCCATATTTTTTAATTAATTTTTTGTATAAACATATTCAAAAAAAGCTTAAATCAAGTTTTAAAAAACCATGATTTAACATAAAATAATTAATATTTAAGTTTTTTTTGTTATTTCGATTCTAAAATGAATAATATATATAGATTTATAGTTAAAATATTGAATATTTGTGTAATTAAATGTATATATAAATAATTATTTCTAAATATATTATATATTTTGGGTATTTTGGGTATCCGTTCGGGTTTCGGGTTTACTTGATCGGGTTCGGGTATCTGTATTCTTATGATCCAAAACTCATTCGGGTATTTTGCAAGTTTTGGTTCGATTTCGAATATTTCGGGTCATGTTCGGATCGAATTTTAGGTTTTGAGTATTATGCACAACCCTCAAGGTATATGTCCTAGAAACTCAACAAATTCTCTTTAGAATTTGGAGTATATAAGGCTTTAATATCCGTGAAAATATTTGTTCCCTTAATATAAATTTGACATTTTGCATCTCCCTTTAATCAGGTTTGCGGACCCGATATCATGTCAACAATATTCTCTGGATTCGTAGAAGCTTATTATTTTTACGCCTCAAAGTAGTGTGTATTGTATTACTATCTGGTATATAACGTGGTGACATAATTATCCACATTAGAGGCAAATCGATCATATAACAATATTTAAATTAAATTTAAATACGTAGCGTATATATACGGTGACAGTGTCATCCAAATTAAATCGGTCAAGCATATCATAATAACAATATTTAAATTAAATTTAAATGTTAATATATATGGGGATCGAATCACATTGGTGGCCAAGCCGCCTTATATATATATATTAAGTTTTATACTGATTAAAATTTTAAATATTTAATATATATATAAGCGGGAAGCGAATCACCCTGATGACAAAACCACCTTATATGTAAATACTAAACATTATATTAATTATATAAATAAAAAGTGATCGTGCTGATAACGTGTTATAAAACTAAAGATAATAATAACTTTAATCGGTATAATAAAAACTTGATTAAGTCGGTGAAATTTTAAGAATTCTAGAAAAATAAAATTTTAGAGAGATATTATAGAAAAACTTTTGTTATTAGATTTCGGTATTGTAAACTATGAATTATAACTATTACGTAATGTTTCTTAGTACAATGGAGTCCACTCATATTGTACAATGACTATTGTTTTACTTTTCTTAATCATCGATAACTAATGCTTTATGGATGAACTTCATCTTGATGATTATTATATTTTTGATATGTGTATAAGTGTAGACACGTCAACTTGTAACAAACACATATTTTTGGATTGTTTTGAATATGTATTGAGTTGAGAAATGTCCATCAACTGGTTTCAGACTTGATATCTTCTCCGTAATTCGATCCCATAGTTATGAATTACAGTTTAGATTGATAAACCAAAAAAATAACTGTTTCAGTATAAAATCTATTGGAAATTGAGACCAAAACTGTTAGTTTCTTCTGATTTACATCTGAATTCTTATCGCGCAGCATACAATTTTTAAACTTGGTCCGTGCACTGAAATACAGTTCTACAAAAAATCTGAAAATTAATTCTACAAAGCGATAAAACTTTACTTTATCTCTGACCGGATGATAATATATTATATGCATATCGATAATTTCAGAAAAAAAAAATCAAATGTGAACGTTAATACAATAACAAAGTCGGTGACACAAAAAAGATAGTAGATAGTATAAAAGCATAATATAGAATATTGATATAAATTGGTTCGGACATCCCAAACACTACGGAGAACCCAAAAAATGAGTCACGAAACAGCGATAGCGAGCTTCAAAAAATTCCAAGAGTCATGGATTGCGCAGCTACAACACCACCTGAACCACCTCCGTTCCGCCCAAAACCATTACCGGAACTCAGCTACCGGCGAAGAAGAACGGCTGAGGGAGGCCGTGGAGCGAGTGATGGAACACTTCAAAGAGTATCACCGGGCCAAGTGGGCGACGACGGAGAAAGACGTGATTGGAGTAATGGCTGCTCCTTGGTCTTCTGCTCTTGAACGGTCGCTCCATTGGGTCGGTGGTTGGCGACCAACCACTTTGTTTCATCTGGTCTACACCGAGTCTAGTATTTTGTTCGAGTCTCGTATCGTTGATATACTTCGTGGCTTTCGTACTGGTGATCTCAGCGACCTCTCTCCTTCTCAGTTCAGGTTATACACTTAACCCTAATTAGATACGTTGTTCACTAATCACATCTCGTAATCTCTTTAAAATTATTATCTAATTTGTAACAATCGATGTATTATCATAATTCACGTGTTATAGACTAATCACCAAAAGTAATAAATGTTCACAACTAGAGATGTCAGAGAGATTAGTTTTAAACATATATATAGATCGTTTATTTCTCTTAGTGTCAACTTTCTTTTAGAATATGCTAAAAGCATTTTCAGAGATAAGGTAAAACCACATTTTGTTCATAGTCATAGATGATAAAGATTTAGTTATTATGGTAGTTATAATATTATTTTTTTCTTACAAAAAATGTATATTTAGTTCGACATAAGCATATGGTGGACTAACTAAACTCATTTTTACAATTCAAAATTTAATATTAGGATTAAATTTGTCAAAGGCAGGACGGTGAGTGAGCTACAATGTGAGACAGTGAAGGAAGAGAATGCGATAACGGAAGAGTTATCAGAGTGGCAAGACGAGGCGAGCGACCTCGTCATGGGAACATCGTCCAATCCCCACCAGAGAATCCGACGGCTTGCAGAGATCGTCCACCGAAGCAACGATCTACGGCTGAGAACAATAAAACGTGTGGTTGAGCTACTTAGTCCGCTACAACAAGCGGAATTTCTTATCGCTGCGGGTGAGCTACGTACGGGCGTTGCTGGTTGGGGAACTAGCCACGACCGTCGCCAAAGTTCCAACGTTTAATATGGTAATGAAAAAAACAGGATTTAAAAGCTAATGAGAATGAAGTATATTTCACTAGTTTTTAGATATTAATTTGGAGGTTTTTACCATGTATCTCGTTATCCAAATTGAAGATTGGTTTTTACATGGTTATAATATAATATATAAAAAAAGAACTTACATGCTATGTTATGTATCCGGTTGCAATAAAGATCAAATGTTATGGGTTTACCTTCTTTCAGTTGGATTTTTATGGGTATTCGGATATATCTATTATATGAAAAATCATGATCGAACCTGATTGGAGGTTTTGTTATTTTGTTAATATATAGATATAATAGCATACAGAGAATCGGGGAAATGGGTTGTTGTTGGTTTCCTATGACCACGTGGAAAAAAAAAAAATATCTATATATAAAAAGTCAGCATAATTTTTTACAAGAGAGACACGAAGTGAACGTGGCATGGTCATGTCTCTTCAAGACATGCACGAGGACACTTGGTATGGTACGCGTCCTCCTATCACGGCGTCGATTCCATACATTTTGTTTGGTTTTGTATTCAGATTCTTCCCTTAAAAACGTATATACGGTTTTAAGATTCTTCCGCAAAAATATTTTATATATCAAGACAGGTATATATGACAATTTCCTTCTTACACAAAAGTAGCTCCTACATAATTTTATCGTCCTGTAATTCCAGTTCTTTTCTGAAATCTGAAATTAGAAACTTCCGAGACTGCTTAACAATTATAAATTCTGTCAATTTTTTCTGCTTCTGCATATAGAGAAACTGACAAATAGCGTAATAATGATTTACATTTTAAATTCGACATAGGATTTACATTTTAAATTTGATCGTAGAATTCATTAGCAATAGAAAATGCTTGTGGCTAAAACTTTAGAAGTTATCAACTAAAAGAAAAGATAAAACTACTTTTTATTTGTTATTAATTAATTTCATATGGAAACGTAACTTATGGGCTTTTGATGAGAGCCCACAATAGCCTCACAAAAGGGAATATAGGAGACACTGAGGTTGGGCCTGGAAATCAACGTGTGTTTATGTGAAATTTACAATTATGCCCCTAATGCTAATATCAATTTACCGACACTCTTCTGCTTTCCAGAATGGCGGGAACCCTAATCACTCTTGTTTTCCTATGTCTCGAGTTCCGTGCAATGGCCATATGATTATAGTTGTATCCTTCGTCTCTTACTCTTCTCTTCGTTTCCTCCCTCTCTTAACCAATCTTTCTGCTATCTATCTCCGAGAACGAGCTCAACATCTCTACAACCCCAGTTCCATTTGGCGAACAAAATACTTTCAAATGCCGATCGTAGCTGAGTACGCGAAGTCGAACAGATCGTCGTGTAAGTCTTGTTCTAAGACGATAGCTGTGAAATCGCTTAGACTAGGGTTGATTAGCAAGGGACCAGGTGGGTTCGACATGACCAGATGGCACCATCTCGATTGTTTTCCTACCGATTCCGAGTCGATTGCTTCTCTTACTGATATTCAAGGGTTATCCACTTTAGAGGTTAGGGTTTCGTTATTCGACAATATTTGTTTTTTTGTTTCCTCCACACTTGAGACCTTCCACTTATTTCGGTTATTTGTGTTAATGCTTGTTTTATGGTCACAGAAAGATGATCAGGATGCTTTGGCGAGTTTGGTAGAACAATGTGGCGAATCTGTAAAACAAGTAAGATCTGTAGCAGGTTCTTTAGTCTCATTTGTTCATCGAGATGTATAAATGTAGGTTCAAGTACTTTTCTTAAACTGCTTTGTATCGGTTAAAATTTAAAGCAGCATGACCAGAAGGAGGAAGAGATTAAAAAGCCAATAAGTGGCCAGAAGATTAAGGAGACGACAGGTTCTTCTGTTTCTTCTAAAGTAATTGCTGAGTATGCGAAATCAAACAGATCATCATGCAAGTGTTGCTCTCAGACAATAGCTTCAAAGGATCTCAGATTGGGGCTGGTGACCAGAGATTCCCGGGGATTTGATATGACAAAATGGCATCACTTGGCTTGTTATCCCGTCGAACAGAATCCAATTCATTCTCTAGAGGATATTGGTGGTTTTTCTTCACTCCAGGTTAGTCTGTATTTACAGATTAGGAACATTCAGAGGATAGAACTTTCGGATGATTGCATGTCCTATGGTAAATAGGATCCTAATCTGTAACCTATAATGCTACCTTGAATCTTGATGTAGGTATATATTATAAGTATTGTCACATTGCTTCTCGAATATATGAACAGCAATCGCATCGCTGTCAGATTCATGTCCTTATTTGTGCTGATATAGTTTTTATCTGATTCATTTGATATGCTAAACAGGATGCTGACCAGGATGCATTAAAGGATTTGGTTCAACAATGCGGGAAAGAGACTTTAAAAGATGTACTAGCACTAACCTTTGGCATAATTTATCTTTCTTTGATATTTAATATTTACTTTTTTATGAAACCATTATTTTAAAAGCGTTTTCATGTTTTAACTGTGAAAAGGTATCATATCGGTTTCAACAAATGTAGAGAACTTTATCATTTCAGGTTTCTCTAGACTAACTTCTTGCTTTAATACTGGCAGAATTCCCAAAATATGGATGAAGAAAATGATGAATCTGAAGCTGAAAATGGGCTAATGGAGGAGACAAACAAAGGAAAACATTCTTCGGTTGCAAAATTGGTGGATCAGTGCGGAGAACCTGCAAAAGAAGTAAGTTCTGCAAGCGACAATCTTCTTTTGTAAGAGGAAAATACGATAGTTTTATATGTAGACTTCACTATCATTTGCTCATCTATATGTAGACTTTTGACTGAAGCACTTTTCTTAACTGCATGTATCGGTTAAAATAAAGCAGCTCCATGAGGATGCAGAGATTAAAAGGTCTGCATCAGATAAAAAAAGTGGACAGAAGATTAAAGAGACGACAGATTCTCCTGCCTCATCAAAAGTTATTGCTGAATATGCGAAGTCGAGCAGATCAACATGCAAGAAATGCTCTCAGACTATCACTGCAAAGGAACTGAGGTTGGGGCTAGTGACCAGAAACTTCCGGGGATTTGACATGACACAATGGCATCACTTGGGTTGTTTTCCTGTCGACTCAGACCCAATTGGCTCTGTACAGAACATTGGTGGAATTTCAGAACTGCAGGTAAGTTTGTATTTACAGATTAGAAATTTTTAGTTCAGGGGGTAGTGCTTTTGGATGATTGCATATCTCTTCTGGTGACAAGAGTCATTAAGCAAAACAGATAATGATATCTACAATAAACATGTGGGTATTAAAAGTATTGTCAAGTTGGCATGACATCGTTGTCACTGTCATGCTCAAAAAAGACATCCAAACATGTAAGTATCCTCGTTTTTGCTAACACATCTTTATATTTTATTCAATTTCAATTACAAACAGAGTGCTGATCAGGATGCATTAGAGAAATTGGTCCTACAATGCGGGAAGAAGAGTTTGGTACAATTACTAGCAAAACCCATTTTCATAATTTTTTTTTCTTTGATGATAGCATTCTGTTGTAAAGTGTTATCATGTCTTAAGCGGAATCTCGTATTTAAGTCCGTACGCGAACATGTAGAGAACCTAAACATCCCAGGCTTCTTTTCTTACTTCATTTCCTGGTCGTATTGCAAAAGATGGGAGAATCTGAAGATGATAATGGGCTGATGGAGGAGACAAACAAGAGAAAACATTCTCAGGTTCATAAATAGCAATGATCACATTTTAATTTATATTATTTTGTAAAACTATATCGTAATTACATTCTCTTATAAAGGTTGGGGAGATGGTGGAAGAAGAGGAACTGCAAGCTAAGGCAGATCAACACACGAGTAGAAAGCATAAGGTATAGAAGCAATGAGATGTACTTGATACCTGCTTATGGTAGCCACTCTTATATTTTAAGTTACAGTTATTTTAATAGACATATACATGCAATACCCGTATCCGTATTTTAAGGTTACAGTTTTCCGTACCCGTTTCTTGCCTTGTAGCCGTTTCAGTGCTACTTAGCTCCTCATTGTGTAGAAAATTACTTTAATGATTTTGAAATATTATATTATGCAGGTGAACATTAGTGAGTCGGCTTCTCAGGCCGAGGTTGGAACAGAAATCTCTCTTTTAGCTTCTGATGTGATGGAGAAGTACAAGGTAGGAACTTGTGTTTTTTTAGGTTACAGCCTTGTATTCCCGTGTTAAATTTTCTTCTTGGGAGTTTGTAGCTTTGGCATTTGTATTGTTATTCCAGTTCTTGTATGTTTCGGGCACCTAATCTACTTGTTTCTCAGGGTGCCAGTCTATTACCAAAATGGAAAGCTTTCGAGACAGTTATATTCCTTGAGCGGGTGAGAAATCATCTTCAGATATGATGTCGGTTCTTGAGGTTAGGGTAATGAATTATGGCCTAATGGTTTATTCCCTTTTTATATTTTTACAGGATGATGGCCTAAATGATTCTGAGAAAATAGCTGCATTTGATTTTGATGGATGCCTTGCAAAAACATCTGTGAAAATGTAAGCTCTTTGATCACCCAGAATTTTGCTGTTTTCTCGGATTCCAACCTATAAGGGCTGCTGCTTATGATTTTTGGACCTACGGGTTGTCTATTTCAAGTGATTACATTTTTGCAGAAAAGCAAGCAGACAAATATAGTAAATTTGGACCCGGCAGTTTTTGTTTATCCTTTTTATTATCTTGATATTAATGGTGTTGTGCATGAGCCTCGTCTTTCAAGGAAATAAGATATGATGTAATGTGTCATAACGTTTTATGTTCTCTTCACAGAGTAGGGGCAGATGCATGGTCCCTTATGTATCCTTCCATTCCTGAGAAACTGCGAAGTCTATACAGTCAAGGCTATAAGCTGGTATCTTATTTTTAGCTAAAATACAATCTCTTAACTTTTTGGTACTCAGTACTCTTGTTAATAGAAAGAAGCTGATTTTAATTGTTCAACAGGTCATTTTCACAAATGAATCCAACATTGATCGATGGAAGAACAAAAGGCAAGCTGCTGTAGATTCGAAAATCGGACGTCTCAATAGTTTTATTAAGCGCGTGAAGGTCCCCATTCAGGTTAAGTGCATTTAGTTTTTCATATTCAAGAACGTGACTGTATCTACTCAAGAGCACTGCTTTTTACAAATCCGAGCTATTATTATGAGTAATTGAAAGAAATTATGATGCATCTAAAATCCCTCTTCTGAAGTTAATTCATATGGTTTTAATGCTTTGTGCTGGCGTGTTGATATACTCAACTGAGAAAACTGTGATGTGCTCTTACACCCAAAATCTTCAAAGATTCAAAAGTGCCAGTTCCCTAACATGTTTGCTGATACTGTGAAGATTATAAATGGTTTTATTCTGCAAAACAGGTATTCATAGCCTGCGGAGTCTCAAGCTCTGGTGGTAAAGATGACCTTTACCGCAAACCCAAGGCTGGAATGTGGCAACTCATGAAGAAGCATTTTAACTCTGGGATTGCAATTGATATGGATAAGTTAGTTTATCTTCCGACCTGCTCTTAAAACTTCTAGCAAAGCTGGAAGATTATACACATTTGTCCGCCATTCTTCCTGATTTAAGTCTATCGGTTTCTTGCTAGCACTTAGTTTGGTTGATACTGACTTCTGTTCTATTTTCGTCAGATCCTTCTACGTTGGTGATGCAGCCGGAAGAAAAATGGATCACAGCGATGCTGACATCAAATTTGCGCAGGTATTTGTTACAAACATTAGACGTATACTCTCTTTCTTTGGTAGAATTTCATAACTACTCTCTTTGCTTGCAGGCGAGTGGACTCAAGTTTTACACCCCGGAGGAGTATTTCATTTCGTCATGACATTTTTTTGCTTTGCAAAATACCAAATGAATTGTTATTATGTTTTCGATTTACCTAAGATAGAATCATAACTTAACTATATGCTTTTGCTACTTACGGTTTTATCACAGCCTCAATGAATCAATGATGCAGGTTTTTGGGATCTATTGATCTAGGTTATGGCTTAGTTAATGTGTATAATCCTTTTGTCTAAATATGTATATCTAGCTTATGTGTATCATCCTCTCAAAAACGTATGTTTCTTATGCATGAGTATATCTGTCTCTCCAAACCTTTCTATAGTTATAAAATAACAAGTTGATTAAAAAAAAAACTATAATTTTGTTTGTCGGATTTTAATTAGAATATTTATATTCGTAAATAACATAACTGACTTTTTGGAGTTACCAGGTATAATTGAAATCAAAACTGTAACAAATATATTAAAAAAAAAAAAAAAACANAATTGAAATCAAAACTTTAAAAAAAATATTAAAAAAAAAAAAAAAACATGAGGGTGGGAAGTTCATGAATAATCTCTAATGATTCTTAGGGTATTATATTAAATAACCACTGCTCATCAGAATAGAGTTGGACCTCAAGTAGTAAATCACTCCTTTTGGCCAATCTCACCTTCCAAAATGGCATGTCTTGTTAAAACAATCTCTTTGACAAGGTTTCTGTAAACAAAGGGCCTAACAGCACCACGGAGAAACAGGTCAGGTGGGATTCTACTCTTCTTTATCTTCTTCATCCACCTTCCATATCCTACCGTCTTCCATTCTTCCGGCTTCACTTTCGCCTTCTTACCTCTCATTTCCAACTCATCTCCTTCGATCTCGCTCTTTTCTCTTTCCTCCATCGCTTTTAATTGTTTGTCATAAAACTTATCTGACACCACCATACTCATCTCTGCAAGCTTCTCCATCCTCTCCGCGTTGCTTGTTGCTTTCTTGAATTGCTCTTCCCAGTACCTCTCATCTTCTTCCGGATCCGACTCCTCTGTTTCGTCTTCCAAACTGTCTTCTTCCTCGTTGCCCTCCACATTCAGAACCATATTATCATCATCATCATCTTCTTCCTCCACTTCACCATCGTGTTCATATTCATCATCATCATCATCATTGTCACCTTCGTCTTCAATCCATTCTGAGAATTCAGCCTTGTCTGAGTTTCCACTAGTGTTCATCTGATCCTCATTTTCATCTGGAGCATCACAGCCTAGCTCCATCTCCTCCAACTTCGCTTTCCACTCTTTTGTATACGGATGCAACAGTTCGTTCGGGTGGTTTCCAAGCAAGAACTTCAATACTTTGGACTTTTTCTCATCACTAGACTTCTCAAAAGCATTCACCACATCATCCACATAAGCTGTCTGTCTCACCTTCAACATCTTACACAACCCTCCGTAATAAGTACTCAACTCCACTCTACCTTCATCATCCTCCACTTCACACACGAATCCAGATTCCGTTACCGGGTTTAGATAAGGGATGAGTGCATTAAAGAAATCTTCTTGAGGCTCGAACCGGCACTGAAACACAGGCTTCTTCACATACACAACATCGGGTCTGAACCAAGCTGCGCATTGACATATCAAAGACCGAGATTTGTTCCCCAATCTCCCCATCAAGTTCCATTTGTCCAGCCTCTGCTTCTTCTCCGCTTCCACAACAACTTCGCTTACCAACGTCCATTGCTCCCAAGGCAACTCACTGATTCTCCATTTCGGATGTCTAACAAAAACCCAATAATATCTCAAACCAACATTTGAATCCAACTCCTTAACTCTTTTCTGGAAAGCTATATTCATCTCATGCTGCTCAATCTTCTCAAACTCTTCATGGTTCTCCACTTCACCTATCATAGTAACACATTCATCAGAGATAGTACCACGCACTGGATCACCGACCACAACACCACGCCACGAGTAAGGTCCAAACTCTCCATACTTGAACCAATCATAAGGATGACGTAATCTCGGGTCATCCTTATCCATAAACCGAACCATCCTATCGTAACCAAGCCCTATCATCTCAAGTTCCTCTTCCGTGAACTTATCCGGGTAGCTACTAAGAATGTTGCTTCGACTTTTGTCAGGGTTATTATACAATCTGTAGAATAGAGATTCCGCTAGTTTCTTTGACTTTTCACGAGCTTTCCGCTTCACCTGCTTCCTCATATCCGAATCTCCTTCTATCCTCCCGCCAGATGAACCTCCAAGCTTCTTCTTGCTCCTCCCCGCCAAAGCCCGCACGTCTCGCCGGAATCCACCGTCTTTTCTGTGCAAAAGTTCGGAGGTTTTGACCCTGAACGCATAATTCCTCTCGGTAATAACCGGTAAAATCGAAACAAGCCTTCGTGAGCCGGAATCTGGTGGAGATTTACGTAGGAAGAAGCTAGGGTTCAGGGTTTTAGAGAAAGATAAATCTTGACACAGCATTTTCTTCTCCCGAAACAGCTTAGAGTAGAGAGATTGATTAGAAACAGTAATAATATAAGCCAAACGATACGCCGACGTTTAGAAGCTGTGACCAACAAGCCATTACTAACCCAAAAAATAAGAATCTTGTCTTTTTAATTTATTTTATTCTTTTTGATTCAATAGATTTGCTTATGGCGAAACGGATCCACCTGACGGAACTAGGCTGCATCGCCTGCGAGGAACTTAGCGAGCTCGGTGCGGGCAAAGAAGGATGGCTTGTGAACAACCCCAACCTTTTGTGCGCACTCGATTCCCACGCTATTGCCTTAGCCAATCGATTTCTCATATTGATTGTGAATTGGGCTGATCCTGATGCGCCTCGTGTCAAGATCAGACCTGATTTGTCTCCAATTGAGGCCGAATCGATCACGGCGATCGAATGGTTAGTTTTTGATGATATCAGAGTCGTTGCTGCAGGGACTTCATGTGGGTATCTCCTGCTTTACTCCATTGCCGGTGATCTCATACATAAGCAGGTGAAATTCGGAAACTTTTCGGTTTTCATTACTAATTTCTCGATTTCGAAAACTGATGATTACTTAAACTGCGGAAATTTTTCTTTTATGCCTAATGATGTAGTCTCAAAACATTGTGGCAATTGTGTCGTTGGGTACTTGGGGATATTTTATACTTTTAAGTGATCTTATGGATCTTTTGCTTATTTATTTGTATGTTTTTACAGGTAGTACATTCAAGCCGTATCTTGAAACTAAGAGTTCGAGGAACTAAGAAAGATTTGATCCAAGAGACATCCTCTGAGGAGATCTGCATTGTAATGCCTGGTATTATTGCTCGCTTCGATGGCTCCAACATTCAGGTATTGTTGAAAACATTCTGATGGAAGGAGAATTGTTTGAGAAATCTTGTGTTCAATTTTCCATTCGAGTTTTGCTAAGTTCTGAGATTTGTTTGTTAATTATGTCTTTGTATGATTGTAGAGTATGCTGCAGAAATGGTATCAAGAAAAAAATGCTAACTTTTGGGATCAAAAGAGTAGAAAGGGAGATACAGAAGATAATGGTAACTTGTACCAAAGACTACCGTATCAGATATGGAATGTCAACAAGAGTGGCGTTTGTGTTGATGCTACTGTCACTGGCATAATGCCTCCACCATTACTGGAACTTCAGGTGACTAGTAATGCTTATTTGATTGTTTCAAACTCGGGAAATATAAAAATTCTCTGTACTCTCTCGTAAAGCATAGTTTTGATGTTTCTGCTGTTGTAAAGATATAAAAAGATCGCCGAGACCTTTTTGAAGTTTATTCTGGATTTATAAATTTGGCTGATTTTATTCTTTGACAGTCAAGTCAACGTTATTATTGTGCAGTGACCATTGGAGAGGATGCCGTAATCTCGGCTTACAGGTTGGTAATATTTATAATGATTGTTTTTCACATGTTGCTTTAAAGGTGTTCTTCTGTTCATTGAAAAAGACTTTCTGTGATCATCTTTTTTTAAAGACTCTCCGAAGACAAAGGTAGATCACTTGTTGGTGCGATTCTATCAAAAGTTGTGCCTGCAGCTGCTTCAACCATAGCTTCGTTTTCTAAACTGATCTGGAGAAGTAATGATCAATCACCAAAGCGAAAACCAGATGCCAAGACTCAGTCATTCGCTAAAGGTAAATATCATGCGTCTTTAATTACTTCACTTTTTGAGCATCCATGTATAGCTTAACCTTTGTGAAAACGTTGGTGCAGCATCATCCTTGACATGTATAAAGGACTATCCAAGGAAAGGCGAAAAGCTCACGTTATCACCTAGTGGGACATTAGCTGCGATAACAGATTCTCTTGGTCGAATACTTCTGCTAGACACTCAAGCTCTCGTGGTTGTCCGACTATGGAAGGTACCCTTGATGATTCGTTGCTTAAGTTTCCACTCTGTGTGCATTAAAAATTGAAATTTCTATGTTAGGGTTATCGTGACGCAAGCTGCCTGTTCATGGAAATGTTAGCCAAAAAAGATAGAGGAAAAGCAGTAATTCACACAGAACCAGTAAAAAGTGATTACTGCCTATGCTTAGCCATTCATGCGCCACGAAAAGGCATCATCGAGGTAACGTTATCTTTTCTTATGAACCTGATCATTGTCTTTGAGTATATGTGTGATTGATTAGCTCCGAACTGAAACCAGGTGTGGCAGATGAGAACTGGATCGCGTCTTCTAACGATTCAATGTGCAAAAGGTAGCAAATTGTTGCAGCCTTCGTACAGATTTGGATCGAATTCTCCATCCTCGTGTTACATTCCTCTTGAAGTATTCTTACTCAATGGAGATTCCGGCCAAGTCTCTATGCTCAACCGATCTCTTTCTTAATATATCTCTCAACTAACCTTCTTTGTATGTTCAACAACTTTCTTCAATTTTTGTTCTTAAACCTTATGTCCATAGCTAAACCAAATCTCTAATTTATTGTAAAAACAATTGATGTTTCCTAATCAAGAACAAGAACATTGCAGTGATTTTCTTAATGTCTAGTCAATCAATGTTCATAATTCTTTTTGTGTGTGTGTGTGTTTTTTTTCCTGATTCTTTTGGTAGTTGGGTTCAATCATATGGCTGTAACTAGGTACTCTCTTTAGCTTTACTTCAAAGATTCACCAAATGGTTATTCTCTGTATGCTACGATTTGTGATTGATTTTCTAGAAAGTAACTCGTCAGGAGAATAATCAATTGCTATGCAAGATGATTTAAGATTTGGTAAATTTTAGTTTATGGATCGATCTTGATCCATTCACAAAAGAATTAACTTAATTAGTAGACTGATTAATCCATATAATTATTGTATACTTTTTTTTTTTTGGTCTGAATAATTATTGTATACTAGGCAGTGATTCTCCACGTTATTCTTTTTCTAATATTATAGATGCTAGTCAATGATCCCTAGAAAAATTAACGAAATCGAAATTGTTTTTTTATTTGGTCCTTAGAAGCATCTTAAGTTACTGTTAAGATTAACACATGAGATTAGTTTAATCATAGTGAAGGATAGTTCGCTTGTTTAAATTCAGTTAAGATTACTAGACAGAGACCAAGAAGAAGTAATTTGTCGTGTACAAACGATCATGACTTCCTCTCTTTCTTCACTCGTCTTCTTCACCGTCTTTTTCGCCGTCTTCTCTCTCTCCGCCGTCGCCGCCGCCGATGTCCACCAAACCAGATCGCGTTTCAAACCTCCTCAATTCTCGCCTCTCTTCTCTTCTTCGACTCAAAACGTTACAAATTCCCCTACCCGCTACTTCGAGGTGAAAAAACCTCCCGTTCCCGATCCTCCCACAACTCAACAACCACTGTGCTCGCATCAGATTCTCCACCATGAATTTGGCTACACTTATGCTAAACCACCGGTTCTTGCTAATTACACCCTTCCTTCTCACTGCTCATCTCGAGATTTCTCCAAAATCGTTCTCGAATTCAAATCCACTAGCCGAGGAAGACAGTTCGATCGAATATTCGGTGTTTGGCTTGACGGTGTTGAGATACTCCGGAGCTGCACCGCCGAGCCTAGGCCAAACGGAATTGTTTGGTCGGTGGAGAAAGATGTGACTAGGTATCACTCTTTGCTTGTCAAGAACGAGACTCAAATACTCGCTGTTTATCTCGGTAATCTAATAGATCAAACCTATACTGGTGTTTATCATGTCGATGTGATCTTCCATTTCTATCAATTTGAAACAAATCTGCGAGATTCTTCTGGTTACAGCTCTCCTCAAGCACATATGATCCTGCCAATGTCTAGAAATCTTCCGCTAAACGATGGATTGTGGTTTGAAATCGTTAATCAGAATGGTTCTAAGTACAAAGAGTTCGAAATTCCTAGGAATGTGTATAGAGCTGTTCTTGAGGTTTATGTTTCTTTCCATGAGAATGATGAGTTTTGGTATGGAAATCTTCCCAATGACTTCGTTACTGCCAATAATCTCAGTGTTGCTGGTAATGGACCTTTCAGAGAAGTTGTGGTTAATATTGACGGAAAAATTGCAGGCGCAGTTTGGCCTTTCCCTGTTGTTTTCACCGGAGGGATTAATCCTTTACTCTGGAGACCAATCACAGCTATTGGTTCCTTTGATTTGCCAAGTTATGACATCGAGATCACGCCATTCTTGGGAAGCTTGTTAGATGGAAATACTCATAAGGTGGAGTTTAGTGTCACCAATTCTTTGAATGTTTGGTACATCGATGCAAATTTGCATCTTTGGTTGGATCAAGAGACGGAGAGAGTAGAAGGGAAGGTGTTGGAGATTAGTGAAAACTCTCTAGAGATTAGCTCTGCCTCGCACTTCAAAGGTTTGAATGGAAACTTCACGACAAAAGCAAAGAGGTCGATAACTTCCATCGGGTTGGTCAAATCCTCTCATGGGGACATCATAACCAATGCCAATCAAGAGTTCTGCTACAAAAACACGATGGTTTTAGGTAAAGACGGGAACTTGCAGATCATAGATCAGTTGATCCAAGCCAACGATCGTATTCATGCCAAGAGAGCCTCGAGAGAGATCTACAGCGCAAACTCCAGTAAGAGCTTTCCTTTTTACCTTTACTCGGACTCCTTGGAGCAACAAAATAACACATCTCTGGAGATCGCGAATGTCTCGATGGGATTCAACGAAGAGAGATCAGAGAGCGATAAAGGGTTGATGAGAACGTTTGAGAGCAAGCTGAGGAACAAGCAAGACGGTCAGGGGGTTATGGTGGTCAAGAATAACTTAGTGGTCAATGGATATGGAAGCACACAACAGGTGTATAAATACAGTGGAAGTGACCAATGTTACTTTAGAAACATCAGTAGCTCCAACTATACCATTGTATATGACAAGCTTGTAACTGTTTGCAAGAAGAAAACGCTGATGTTACCCCCAGGGGATGAGCATCTAGCTAGACAACGACCGTTACTGGCTTGATCTGTGACCAGAGAACAGAGACTTCGCTCTGGCTGTGAGTGACACTGCAGAACAGATACATGACAAATAATACGGCTCTTTTATGTTTCTTCTGTTTTGTATTGAGACGATGTTTCGGTCAGATTTGCTATATAAAAACTGTCCTCCTCGACAACGCTCATCATGTTCAGACCTCTCTGCAAGTAAACGCGGTGTGCGGTGTTGCAACGGAACCGGTTATTATCAGTAGTTAATGATTTATTAACGGATCAATTTGAATGCACTTCACAATTCACAGTGAACCGGTATCTGAACTATTATGTTTCCTTAGCTAAATCAATAGTAAACCAATTTCAGGTTTATGAGACAAGGGAAGTATAAGTTTTTTACACAGTTCAGATTCCGAAAGTAAACTCATTTTGCCAAATTTAAGTTCCTAAGCGATGACTTTTGAAGTTTTCTCCGATTTGGAGTTTAGGACGCTCTACCTCGTCTAGAGTATTTGACATATCTATTTGGGTGGGGCTCACAATCTGGGACTTCCTTTTTCTCCCGGCTGTAGAATCTAATTACCATAAATTTCAAATTCTTTCCTTTTCTTCCTACTCAAGCAATAATTGAGGGAAGGAAAACCCTAAACACTCTGTTGAATCTCACCGCCACAGCTTGTTCGTGGAGAAGAATCTCGACTTACTTTTGGCGACGGGAGCTTTCTAGTGCCATAGAAGTGTCTCTGTTCTGATCTGAGCGTAGCTTTTTGCGATTGAACCTTGTGGTCGATTTTCTGATGTCAACAATCTTAGATAAAGCAATGGAGGATATGACAATTGATGATGATAAGCCAATTAAGCTAAAGAGCATTCCGAAGATTAATGTGGAACAGAGGAACAAGTGTAGTCTCATTGGGAGACTTTTGAATCCGTCTATACAAATTAAGAATGTCAAGCTTCATCTATGATATGCCAAGGATGTGGCGTGTTCAAGACCGATGTCGGGGATTCGCACTTACTCATGAGAAGTTCCAATTCGTCTTTGACTCGGAGGTGGATCTCTGATCTGTGTCAGGTGCAGGGGCATGGACGTACGAGGATTGGGGTATTGTTCTGGAGAGGTGGGTGGAAAAACCACCATCATATTACCTGCAACTTTTACCTGTCTAGATTAGGATGAGGGATGTCCCGATTGAAAACTACGATGAAGACGTCCTGAAGGAAATGGCAGGATACGTGGGGAGTTTCTTAGAGCTTGCTTTCGACCCCACTAAGCCTCAAAGTAAAGGATACATTCGAGCTCGTGTACTCCTTGAGGTTTTGAAGCCTTTGAAGAACAATAGAAGCTTTGAACTTGTCTTTGGAGAGATAGCTAAAATAAGCTTTGAGTATGTGTGAAGAAGCGTTGTTATGTTTGCCAACAGCTTACACATGATAAAACACAGTGTCCACAAGCTTTGCTAAACCGGCAGTCATCTGCAACGGTAGGCAAGGCAATAGTGGTAGCTCAAGAGAGGTTCTTTAAGGAAGGAGATATATTGAATGGTGTTATAACACAAAGTGATGTTGTTGATGAGAAAACAGGCAAGTAGCTGATTCCGAATGATGTATTGGATGCTATTCGTACTTATCTTGCAGTTCACGATCCTTCGGAGAAGCAAGCCAGAATTATTAAATTAACAAAGAAGGTATGGAAACTGGATAAAGAAGATGAAGATATCCGAACTTCAGTCTTAGCTTTGAACATGAATCCTTCTGAAGCTCCGATCTGCTGTGAAGTAGACGTAGGATCTGCAAAGACTAAACCATCAGTACCGAACGAATCAGAAAGAAGTGAGGATATTAATCTTGGTAATCCTGAACCAGTCTCTGTTTTTTATCAGCTTCAACTTACGCTGTCTTAACGGTTATCTTTGGATTCAAGCAACTCCTTGGCCAAAGGGAAGCAAATTGGGAACTCTGTTTTTGAACGGGTTCAACAACTTGCATCGGCCCAATTTAAGTCAATGGTTTTCAGAACTGGCTTTCCGAGTAGTTCTTCCGGGGTTAATCAATGTGGGTCTTGATACCGTAAAAGACCAAGAAAATGGAAGCGTCAACAAAGTGCACAAGTAACAGCTCAGTTCTATCGTGTGAAGCATCAAAGGACGGAAGAAACAGAAAGTAACCCCAAGCGGAAGAAACCGGAAGAAGTGGTGACAATTGAAGGAAAAGAAGGAGCAATAAGCAATAACAATGAGGTGGTTCCACGTGAGGAACCGCCGGAACATCAATGAGCACATTGAGTTGGAATTGTCAAGGCCTCGGGAACACCTTGACAATCCAAATCCTTCGTGAGATGAGACGGTCTCATTTCCCGGATATAATGTTCCTTATGGAGTCGAAAAACTCCATTGAATATGTGCTAAGGTTACAACAATCGTTAGGATACAACCATAGTCATGTTGTAGAGCCTATTGGGCTCAGTGGTGGTTTAGCGTTGTTTTGGAAAGCATCATATAACATTACGGTTTTGGAGTCTAATAAAAATATCATTGATGTTAAAGTGGATCTTGGCTCGATGACGTTTTACATATCGTTTGTATATGGTGAACCGGTTAGAAACCTACGACAAGTGTTTGGAATAAGTTAATTGACATAGGAAGTATAAGGGACGAACCGTGGATGGTGATTGGGGACCTTAATGAAATTCGTGATAACTCAAAAAAGATAGGTGGCCCTCCCAGACCCGAAAGTTTCTTTTATGCTTTCTGAAACATGATTAAAGAATGTCGATTACAAGAACTAATTCAAGTTGGAAACAAGTTTTCGTGGGCAGGGGAACGTCATGGAATGTACATTCAGAGTTGTTTGGACCGTGCGCTAGGTAATGATGAGGTTTCAGTTGGTCCCTGCCTCACGAGCAGAGTTTTTTTATCGCATTGGTTCGGATCACCGCCCACTTATGGTGAAGATGGTGAATGAACACCTTCCTAGGAAGGGTAGATTCATGTTTGATAAAAGATGGCTCACAAAGCCAGGTATACAAGAATTGGTTCAATCTGTGTGGAATGAAAGCTTACAAGGGGAGAGACGTAGCTTAATGGACAATATTGCTACTTGCAGGTCTCGAATTTCTACTTGGAAGAAATCTGTGTGTTGTAACTCACACACTCAGATACAACAACTCAAAGCAATTTTGGAAAAGGAGAATGCTAAGACTCAACCGAATATATCTCTATTAAGGAATATTCACAATCAACTCGTTCAAGCTTATCATGCAGAAGAAATATATTGGAAACAAAAGAGCAAAGAACGGTGGCTTAAGGAGGAAGATAAGAATACACGGTTCTTTCATGGGTCTGTTAAAAGGTGACGATGTCAGATCACGATACCAATTCTTAAGGATACATCGGGAGTTGATGAACTAGCGGAAGGATCAAAAGGTGAGGTGGCTGTTGAATACTTCCGCAATCTCTTTTCTTCAACGAATCCGGGTATGACATCGAGAGTTACCTCAGCAATGAATGATTTTTTAACAAGTCCTATTACAGATATAGAAGTTAAAATAGCTGCTTTTAGCATACCATGAGACAAGACTCCAAGTGGAGATGGAATTTTGGGAAGCTTCTTTCAAGCATTTTGGCAGGTCATTGGTCCTCAAGTTACACGTGAGGTAAATGGCTTCTTCGAAACAAGTGTCTTGCCAGTGGAATGGAACCATACTCAGATTTGTCTCATTCCTAAGGTAACAAACCTGACCAGAATGCAAGATATCCACCCTATTAGTCTTTGCTTTGTAGCCTATAAGATAGTATCCAAGATTCTATGTACAAGGTTAAAGAAATTTCTCCCCTATTGGTTTCCCAAACCCAAGGTGCTTTCGTGGCTGGAAGACTGATTACTGATAATATGCTTATAACACACGAAATAATTCATGCCTTAAAAACCAATCCTAAGTGCAACAGAGAGTTTATGACAGTGAAAACTGACATGTCTAAGGCGTATGATCGGGTTGATTAGAGCTTTCTTGAAGAGTTGTTTATAAGAATGGGTTTTCATGGGAAATGGATAGGGTGGATAATGGAGTGTATCCGATCAATAACGTACTCCGTAGTGCTTAATGGGAGATCTTATGGTTTAATTAAGCCGGAAAGAGGTTTAAGGCAAGGCGATCCGATATCCCCGTTTTTGTTCATCCTCTGTGCAGAAGCGCTCATACATGTAATGAATCAATCCGAGACAGCTGGAGCTTTGTCTGGAATAAGGTTGACGAACTCATGTCCATCGGTGCACCAGTTTCTCTTTGCAGACGATAGTCTATTTATTTGCAATGCTAACCTTAAAGAAGTCGACTGAAGTGTTACGCTGCCTTCATTTATATAGCTCCTTGTCTGGCGAGGAAATTAATTTCCAAAAGTCAGCGATCACTTTTGGTGATGGTATCGATCCGATTATGAGGAGATTGATTGGTCTCTATATGAACATAATGCAACAGGGTGGAGCCGGTAAGTATCTTGGGTTACCCGAATGCCTTAGTGGTTCAAAGAGAGAACTCCTAGCGTTCATCACAGATAGATTGAAATTCCGGCTTGGTGGTTGGTATGGGAAAACACTCTCATTAGGTGGGAAGGAAAACCTTATTAAGTCGGTTGCACAAGCTCTTCCAACCTTTGCTATGTCCTGCTTTAAGCTTACAAAACATCAATGCAAGAAGCTTACCTCTGTCATAACTGGCTTTTGGTGGAACAACAAAGAGGATTCAAAGAAAATGCATTGGGTAGCGTGGAGCAAGTTAGGTAAGTCTAAAGATAAATGTGGGATCGGGTTCAGAGAGATTGGTATTTTTAATCAAGCCTTGTTAACTAAACAAGCTTGGAGAGTACTATCTCAATCTCAGTCCCTGCTCGCTCGAATTTACAAAGCCAGGTATATCAACAACTCCGAATTCTTGTTGGCTAGCACATGTATGCGACCCTCTTATGCTTGGCGAAGCATTTGTCATGGACATGAGCTCCTCGAAAGAGGACTTATACGTGCTATAGGGAATGGTAAATCTACTCTTGTATGGGAAGATAAGTGGATCATGAAGACCATTCCGTCCTGGCAAATACCCAAAGCTACAAGTTTTGATCCTCGGTTAAAAGTCTCCGAGTTGATTAGTGCCAATAGAGAACGGAATAGACTCAAGATGTCTCGGCTGATGACCTCTGCAGACTTTTGTGCAGCTTGTGCATCGCCACTTTATATCTCTACTGAAGATAGTTTGTATTGGGCCTTATCTAAGGATGGGAATTATACAGTAAAGAGTAGGAGTTGGTTGATGTCTCATGTTGAAGCTGACTCTACTCCGGTCACAGGTGAGATGGCTTATACAAACCGGCTCAAGAAGAGCATCTGGAAGATCAAAACACAGCCAAAAATCAGATTCTTTCTGTGGCGAGCTCTGTCAGGAGCTCTCGTTGTTGCTGAGTCTCTACAGAGTCGTGGACTTCCTGTTGATCGTTTGTGTAAGGTCTACAAGTTACACCCTGAATCAATTGCACACGGTTTATTCGAATGTAAGCCTGCAGTAGACGTATGGAGAAAGATTGGATATCCCACTCTACCTAGGAATGTAGGCCACCCGATTTCGAATTATATTCACCAATTCATTAATGAGATGTATGTGTCTCAGCTGCAAGTTGAAATTAAGCAGGCTTTGCCGTGGCTCATCTGGAATATATGGAAACAAAGGAATGCTATAATTTTTACTGGTGCTGTACCTAATATTGACGTTCTTATAGCCAAAACTCTAGGTGAAGTTGAAGCATGGATCATAGCCAATGCCATAGATAATGCACGACAATCGAACTTACCACCACCAACAATGACTCGGAACGGGTGGTTACATCCTCCTGTGGGTGTTATAAAGGTGAACTTAGGTGTATCATGGACTCATGAGAAAAGTCTTACTGGTGTATCATGGATTTCTAGAAATGAAAGTGGTAACCCGATACATCATTCACGGGATGCAATGCTTCCTTCTATAACTTGCATTGTTGCAGGTTTTAAGTGTTGTCTCTGGACTCTTAACGCTTTGCTCGATCTCCACTACACAAAGGTGGAGATATGGATTGAATGCAACACAGTTGTTGAAGCTCTGAAGCATCAAACTAAATGGCGGAAGTACAGCAGCTTTACACAGTGTATCCTAGATTTGGACAATCGTTTTGAGACTTGCTCCTTTTTGTCTCCAACAAACCAGCCAATGTAGTGGCCAAGAAGATCGCCACCAGTGTTACTAATGAGCAGCGACTAACCTCGTATTTAGCCTCCGGTGGTCCCTCGTGGCTCTCACCTCTTATTGAAGCAGAGGTTTCTTTACCTTGCCCTTTTTGAAATTCCGTGAGAATAGTCCCTGCAGTGTTATACACATTGTGGCTATTTACGGAGCTCCTCAGTTTTCTTTATGTATGTTCTTTGTTTCTCAAAGCGTTTCGAATTTGTTTACTAGAACTTTGTATTCGTTGCTAATTATAATATAAGCTTTCATGCGCCAAAAAAAAAAAAAGTTGGTAAGGGTATAAACCGAACCAAGGTACCGGAAGATTTACCCCAAAGCCCAAAGGAGGAGTAGAGCAGCAAAGAAATCCGGGAGGTGGGTCCTACTATTATCTAGATATAGCATACGTGGCAATATAACAGCCGTCGAGTTGATTGACTTTATAAGGTCAAACCTTGAATCGCACCTCTTTCTGTCTTCCCTCGGCGATAAGGAGACCAGACCGGACCAAGGAGAAAGCATTGATCTTTCAACTTTACCAGCTTCTTCTTTGATCGAAAATGAGTTTATCATCGCCAACCAGGTCCCGTCAAGTTCGAATTTTTTCTCCTTTCACTATCTGTTGTGCCCGTTTAGTCCTATTTTACTAAATTCCGAGACTTTTTCTTCTTTTTGTGAATGTTTTGGCGATTTTTGTAGTGCCTGTAGTTCGTCGAGATGTTACTCCTCGAGTTTGTCGTTGCCTTTTGGGTTTCGATCGAGTCCCATCAATGTGGGACTGATTTGTTACCCTAAAAGGCACAATATTGCTGCTCGGAAGTTCCTCGTGGCTTGCTCATCTTCCTCTTCCGGTACATGTCTCCTGCAATTTAAACTCTGGAAGATTTATGCTTTTCCATTTTTGAAATGATTCTAGTCAAATTGGGTCAGTAGCTACTCACTGGAATTGTCAGATTTGAATGTAGATGTTTATCATGAATATTGCCCTTCAAATGATGTTTACTTTCTCTTTTAGGCAGGCCGAATTCCAGCTCACTTAACTTGAAATTTAGCTAAGAATTGAGAATTAAGAATCATTGAATCTGGAAGCTTATCCTTTTGTAAGTTAATAGAAGGTTTCTCACATTTACATATTTTGTTCAAAAATGTTTAATCAGATCCACTACTGGTTAAGGCTGCGAAAGGGCAAGCCGTCAGTCGCCCTCCAGCCTGGATGATGAGGCAAGCAGGAAGGTATATGGCTGTTTACCAAAAGCTCGCCAAGAAACATCCGTCCTTCAGAGAGAGGTCAGAGAACACCGATCTAATCGTGGAAATCTCTTTACAGCCTTGGCAAGCATTCAAACCAGATGGTGTCATCATTTTCTCTGACATCCTCACGCCTTTACCCGCATTTGGTGTCCCTTTTGACATCGAAGAGGTTAAAGGCCCCGTGATCCAATCTCCCATCCGCACTGAGGAAGATTTAAAGAG
This sequence comes from Lepidium africanum, assembly GCA_900406405.1. Lineage (NCBI taxonomy): Eukaryota > Viridiplantae > Streptophyta > Magnoliopsida > Brassicales > Brassicaceae > Lepidium > Lepidium africanum. The sequence goes on along the minus strand of OVAX01000834.1, from coordinate 4,055 downwards.
ATTGCATCCCATCGATTTAGATAAATTGCATTTTGTTGGAGACTCTCTCAAGATTCTGAGACAAGAGGTGATTCCTCTTCTGCTCAGATTACCCCTAGACTTAACCAAATACCGTTTAGTTTCTGAAAAGAACTGGATTCTTGTTTTGAAAGGTTGGGGATCATGCTGCGGTACTGGGTTTCGTTGGAGCGCCTTGGACAATTGCAACATATATCGTTGAAGGGGGAACAACTCGGACATACACTGTCATAAAGAATATGTGCCACACTGCACCAACTGTATTGAGAGCTCTATTATCTCATTTAACCAAGGCCATTACGGAGTATGTTGTATATCAAGTTGAGCACGGAGCTCATTGCATTCAAATATTCGATTCATGGGGTGGACAGCTGACTCCCGAAATGTGGGAGCGCTGGTCCAAACCCTATATCGAGGAGGTACAATTAAGTGCTTTCATCTTGAGGACTTTAAAGATTCTATTTTGGCGTTAACATTCTTTTGCTACTTGGGCTGGCCAGATCATTCATGCTGTAAAGAAGAGATGTCCTGATACGCCGATAGTTTTTTACATCAATGGAAATGGTGGCCTTCTTGAGCGAATGAAAGGAACTGGAGCTGATGTTATTGGACTTGACTGGACTGTAGATATGGCTGATGGAAGGAGACGGTTGGGAAGTGAGGTTAGTGTGCAGGGAAATGTTGATCCAGCTTACCTATTCTCTCCTCTCCCTGCTTTAACTGAAGAAATTCAAAGGTAGGTTGTTACTTGTTCCCATGAAGATAGTACACACTTATAATTGAGTTCAAGAAACCAAAAGAAGTATATGTATTGTGTCAGAGTTGTGAAGTGTGCTGGACCAAAAGGGCATATTCTCAATTTAGGACACGGTGTCTTGGTAGGGACTCCAGAAGAAGCTGTGGCTCATTTCTTTGAAACCGCTAGAAGCTTGGATTACCAAACATTCTTCCAAAATCATGTTCCTGTAGAAAAAGCTGAATCTGAATTGTTTGCCTCAGAATTGTTAAACAACCAAGTGAGACAAGTCCCTATACCAAAGAATCTGCTGTTCAAATTTTCTGAACATATGTTTGAATCTCTTTATGCTTGGTGCAGGAATCAGAGAAAACATTCGATGTCTGACCGATAACCTTATGCCGGAGTTGGTAACTTGCTATGGGATACATTCGAAGTTGTCCTGTCTTTTTGGCTTGCTTGAGGATTTCCAATCTTCTGGACCGGATTTCCAATCTTCTGGACCAAGCTGTGCTTAACTTTTAACAATGTATTGAGTTGTTCATAGGCTTCAACGTTGCTGCTTCTGGTTAATCTTAAACCTTTCTCTATTTGTTATCCCACTTTTTCATGTGGTTCTTTCTTGATCTTGGCAACTGATTATTCTTTTCCCTTGCCCCGATTTCGATATGAACCAGTGAAACCAAGTAGCTTGTGTTACTACCAAAAATATATAATCGTAAAAGAGAAGTCTCTGGGTTGGTTTAGTTCGATTCAATTTGGCGGTTCGGTTGTCCGGATTGTAACCGAGTTAACGACAAACGCAGAACTATGGAACTTTTCTTTCTTTTTCTTGGCCGTCTAATCTTTTACTAATTCGAACACATATGTAGTCATTTAAGAGGTGTATTGAAACCTAAATTTATTTAGGAGGATGTATTAAAACCAACATTTTGGAAGATTTGAAAGATTTTAGATTTGAAGTGATTTGGAAAGGTTTTAGCTGAGTTTTTAGGATATTTGGAATGATTCGATAATTTTAATTTTCTAAAAATCAAGTGATTGATGATTTGAAGATATTTGATTATGAAGTTTTGTGAGATTTCATGTGATTTATGAAAGATACAGATTCATGGACACATTAAAAATAAAATAAAAAGGGAATGAGAAAAGATCCAAAATAAAATAAAGCAAGAGTGGAAAAGTGAGCCAGCCAAACATATGTTCATACGTGTTTTCTTTACCACCAAAAAACATGGACGTTTTTCAGATTAGATTCGTCGAAAAAATTCACTAATTAAGATGTAAACACACTCATATATGTACTTTATAAGTCTTTTCTGAATAACACATTTGGTTGAGCCCATAATCAGACTTGACAAGAATCCACCATTGATGAAAAAATAACCATTATACGTTATTCTCCTGTAAAAGAAGTTTCAACTATTTATCAGAAAAAAAAAAAAAAAAGAAGTTTCAACTATGAAACTAGCTGAGATTAGAAACTCAAAAATAGTAGATTAGAAACATTAGCATTTCAAGTAGGTGATATTAGAAACTCAAAAATGGTAGATTTAGGCTGGTTAGTTGCGAGATCAATGGAGGTTGATGTCGACGGCATCCACCTCACTACCACAGAGGTTGATAACGATGGCTGCAAGATCTATGATTTTGTCTTTTATTTTGTTTAAGCAAAATAAGTTTCTTTTTTTTTTGTTCGAATGTGTCGAATAAACTGTGAAATGTTATGAAATATATATATGAATATTATAATATTATGTGATGTGTTTGAAAGTTTAAAGATTAATATATATGTATATATATGAAACCGTAAAAGAAAGAGCAAAGACGTTATTCAATTATTTTCTTATGTCAAAAGTAGTGTATGATGGTAAGTTATATAGGAGAAAAGGTTGGTTGAACTTACAAGCCAATGAAGTAAAAGTAATGATAACAATGAATATATTTTTATGTATACTTATTATATCTATAATATAGGTAATTGTTATATCTATATATTTATAACATTCCCCATTATGCCCTTATTAAAAACCTTATTATGGAAAAATTCAGTGGGATAAAAACTATGATGAGGGAAAAAGAGTATATTGACTTAATCTCCTCCTGAAATGACGAATGTCATAAGTTTCGTAGTTGGCGCATCTCGATACCGTGAACATGTTTTCTGAACATTGTAATGGGAAGTGCCTTAGTAAACAGATCTGCTGCATTGTCTGCTGAACGGATATATTGAATATTTACTTCTTGATTTTTCTCAAGTTCTCGTGTGTAAGAGAAAAATCTTAGGGGAATATGTTTTGTTCGATCGCTCTTAATATAACCTTCTTTGAGTTGGGCGACACAAGCAGCATTGTCTTCAAATACTTATGTTGGCTCTTTATTTATAACTATTCTACTTGCTTCTTGTATGTGTTGAGTCATGGATCTGAGCCATATGCATTCTCTACATGCTTCATGAAGTGCAATTGTTTCTGCATGATTTGAAGAGGTAGGAACTAGGGTCTGCTTTTGGGAACACCAAGAAATTGCAATGCCTCCAATTGTGAAAACATATCCAGTTTGCGATCGAGATTTATGTGGGTCTGATAAATAGCCAGCATCTGCAAAACCAACTAAATTGAAACTAGAATTTCTATTATAAAATAATCTCAAGTCAGTTGTTTCCTGGAGATAACGAAATATATGTTTTATTCCATTCCAGTGTCTGCGCGTAGGTGACGAACTGTATCTTGCAAGTAGATTAGTAGCGAATGCTATATCTGGTCTAGTGCAATTTGCAAGATAGATGAGTTCACCAATAGCGCTCATATACGGTACTTCAGGACCCAATACCTCTTCGTTATCTTCACAAGGTTGGAATGGATCTTTAACAATATTAAGCGATCTATTGATCATTGGAGTACTCAAAAGAGTCGCTTTATCCATGTAAAAGTGTTTTAAGACCTTTTTGTATAATTTGATTAATGTACAAAAATTTCATTCCGAAGATGCTCGATCTGGAGTCCAAGACAAAATTTTGTCTGTCCAAGATCTTTCATTTCAAACTCTTTCTTCACATGAGTTCTTGTCTTATCAATTTCTTTTAGACTTCCAATTATGTTCAAGTCATCAACATATACAACAATGATCACAAAACCAGATATAGATTTCTTAATAAATACGCAAGGACATATCGCATTGTTGGTATATCCTTTACTCAACAAATAATCACTTAAGTGATTATACCACATGCGTCTGGACTGTTTTAATCCGTAGAGTGATCGTTGTAATTTGACTGAACATATTTCTTTTGATTTTGAAC
>OVAX01000833.1:0-62659 GCA_900406405.1 Lepidium africanum | reverse complement strand
TCTGACTTCATCACGGCGGTTCGGAGAAGGAGCTTTCTCCGGTGAATCTGGAGTGCTGCTGTGGCGTGTGTTTCCCTTACGTTTCACCATTGAAATCGACGGAACAGAGCTCAAAATTTGAGAGAAAAAGCGAGCTCAAATCGCACGGTGATGGAGAGAAAGAGACACGAGATGAACGAAGAAGAAGAAGATCAAAGAAATGATCGGAAAGAAGATGATCGGAAAAGAGATTCCGATGTGATTTCGCGCGGAAGTTTGTTGGAATGAGAGGAGAGCTCTAATACCATTTCAGTTGAATAAACTCATTCTCATTAATTTGGGAAATTTTGTTACAGAGAAGCTTTATACAGATAAGTATAAAGCTGGTTTACACTAAACCAGAAGCTAATCACATTGGTTTACTAAACCGTAAACTATATACATTAACATTATGAATCATGTCTCACTCGCAGTTATTACTTTATCTTAGATGGAACAACCTAAAAGATCATAGCCTTTGATTTATTTGTCATTCATATCTAGTTGTTGCGTTGTATTGTGTTGTCAGTTCAAAAAAAAAACAAATATTGTCAAGAACCGTCATATTCCATATGGAACTTCAAACGGTTCTCGATAGAGTTGGAGTAAATAACCACAAAAACATTATCCTAGTTACGGACTCCAAAAAATTTTGTTTTGACCCTTTACTACTTTTTTCCTTTCTTCTTTCATAATTCAAAATTCAGTTCTTCTAAAGTCTTGTTAAGAAACTTAAAAGCTAAAAAAATGTTAACTATAATTAGGAAAGCTATTGAGAGCCATAAAATTGAACTTTCTTTTTTTACTATTGTGTAGTTTCGAACAAGTATTAGTGGCATTCCTTTAAGTATACCTGTTATCTTTTTTTAGAAAATAACTGTTTTAAAAATACAGCTTTTAGATGGTGAAATAGTTAAGAAATTCAGTGAAAACTAAATTCAAGAGAGGGAGATCTAAAGAAAAAGCAAGAAAATGGCCATAAAAAATTATGTTGTTGGCTTTAATATTCATTTGATAATCCTTATGCTCATTATGACAGGTGTGAATCTAACCAACACCTCAATCTATTTTTTATGTGATTTGATATCATAATTATGTGTTTTCTTTTTTTTTAAAGAGATCCATAAATTTATCATTTTTCATACACAATTAACTTGCTAAACTTTATATGCACAAGTGAAGTGAGTGAATTTACAAAAATAAGAAAATGATAATACAACATTTGAGAATATACTTGGTAAATCTATGATAGTAATGTAAATGTAAATATTGATGTGTGACACAATTGTTATCATTCTTTGACATATAAGGTGTGTTTTTTATAATGAGAAAAACAATTTTATAAATATTGAATTAAGCAAAAAAAAAAAAAAATTGAATCAAAATGATTAAAATCTTTATGTATTAGGAATTATTGTACGAGCAAACCAAGATGAGTATGGCCAAGATGAGTATGGCGGAAAGGTAATTATCAGGAGGGCACCTTGGATCTGCCCTGAAAAAAATAGAAAAAAGAAACAACAACAAGCTCATAATCAAACATGTCTTAGTTATTGCGTTGATAGGCACTATCCCAAGGGAAGGTGTAGAGGAAAGCTTTGCGTATGCTCTTGCTTCGGAGAATCATGTTAGATATATGTGATAAGTAGTCATTCATTTTGATTAGTTTTTAAAATATTTCTTTATTTATCCTTTTTGAAACAAAGGCTTTTTTGTTATGGTTTATAACTCATTACAGACATTAAATTTAAAGGAGTTTATAATTTTTGTTTATTTTTCTTCTAAATTTTACATAAGAACAAAAAAAGATTCTTATTGGTACCTACTCAATTGACAAAGAGTGTTTGGATTTAACAAGAAACAAACTTTTATAACTCTTGGTTTGATACAAAGGTGTTGTTGTTTAGGACCCACATTCAATAGATGACACTATCAAAATATTTATATGTATAGAAAAAAATACTCAAATGATTTTACTTTTACTCATAGTTACTCAAATAAATTCTTAACAAAAATTACAACTACTGTTTCATTCTCTTATATTAGTCATTCCACCATTAATTTTTCTTTTGCTGATTATTGAATTTTTAAATTAGTAATCTGGAAGATTATATATTGTAAAGAAACTTTGAAGCGAAAAAACTGTTAATTAAAATTAGCAAAGCTGTTAAGAGCCATAAAAACTGAACTCTCTTTTTACTTTTGTGTAGTTTCTAACAAGTTTTAGTTTCTTTTTAGTATAAAATTATCTTTTTTTAGAAAACAAATGTCTTTAAACACAGCTTTTAGATTGTGATATAGTAAGGAGTTCTATCATAACTAAACTAGAGAGAGAGAGATCTAAAGAAAAGGAAAGAAAAATGGCCAAAAATAATAATGTTGGTTGTTTTGATATTCACTTGATAATCCTTATGTTCATCATGACAGGTTTGAATCTAATTAAAACTTCAATCTAAATTTATGTGATTTGATTTCATTATAATTTGTTTTCTTTTTGAAATGAACATAGAAATTTACCACTTTTTAAACACAAATAACTTGCTAAATTGCATTTTTAGAACACAAGTGAAATATTCTTTTGTCAAGTTTTTCTCAGTCTTATGGTTAAAATAATCCAGCTAATAACTTGACATCATAAATTTAATTAATCTCCACTACATTATAGTAGATTAAAAAGAGATTTTAGGGGTAGGCTCTAGACTATGGATCAGACTTTGTCGATCTAACTGTTGACAAAAAAAATTATTGGAAAAAATAATGTTTCAATTTAACAACATTTAAGAATATACTTGTAAAATTTGGGTATGGATCAGGTCTTGTCGATCAAATTATGACAAAATAAAGGAATATACTTGTAAAATCAATTACGGTTATGTAGATGAAAATATTGAGATCTAAATTGTTTGTTATCAATTTTCGAAAGATAAGGTGTGTTTTTTTAATAACGAGCAAAAACTTCTTTTTTTACGTCAACAATTGGATCGACAAGATCTAATCTATAGCTCACTACCAATATTTTTGGTTAATCTTCTACATGTGGTGGGAAAGGGTCAAACACGTGATGTGTTAGAGCCATTAATTAGGTCATCTAAACCACCAGCTGAGAAGAGTTCGAAAACAAACAAAAACTGTTATAAATAGAGAATTAGGCAAAACAAAATATGCATTTGATTCGAAAAGATTAAAAGTTTTATGTTTTATGTGTTAGGATTTATTGTACTAGCAAACCAAGATAAGTATGGAGGCAAAGTAACTATCAAGGTGGCACCTTGGATGTGTCCTCACCCTCAACAACATAAACCACAACTAAAAAAGAAACACCATAAAGCCCAAACATGTCATAGTTATTGCGTTCATAGGAGCTATCCCATGGGAAGGTGTAAAGGAGACCTTTGCTTATGCTATTGCTTTGGAGCATCATGTTTAAATATGTGATCTGCAATTCATTTTGATTTTTGTTTTTAAAGTTTGTGATCTTTATTGTTTTTGAAACACAGTTTTTTGTTATGGTTTATAACTCATTCCCCCACATTAAATTGGAAGGAATCCATAATTTTGTTCAAAACTTAAATGAAATAGAGTTAAATCGTAAGGGTTGTCTATTTGTAACTTAAAAGATACATATTTGGGTTGTCTTTTTGATTTCGTATAAATATTTACCCTGGACTCTCATTTTAAAATTTCGTCAATAAGTAAAATGGGTCATACTGGCCTGATTCAGGCCCACTACTCTTCAAATATCATATTGCCCAAACCATGTATATGTGTTACGTTTACTCTTGTAACATACTATCTTCATATTGTTTCAACAGTATATGTGAAATGAAAAATTTTATGGGTAAAATATGGGTTACAAATTTACTAGATAAGAGACTGAACCCAACATTTTAAGTAATATACTATTTTCTTTATTTATTCTCTATATTCCATCTTCTCAAAATCGTGAGAGACTCAAACAGATGAAATAGACTAATTAACCCTAACAAAATGACAGACCTTAATTGATTTTTTTTATATACATTAAGACAAAACAAAAATTAGTAAGGTGAAACCCTAAGATGGTATCCATTTGGTGCAGAAACTCTTGGAAACACCATTAATTTCTCTCCTCCTTTCTCCTCCCATCTGCACAAACACCAAAACATTTAAACCCCATAAATCATCAAATATACAACAACAACAAAATCAGATCTTAAGAAATAGGTCTGTGCATTCAGAAATCCTTTAGGATTTGGTCGAGTTCTTGGTTCCATTAATTTAATACCTATTCAAGTATTCTTATTTTTCATATCAGATTCGATTCGGTTTTTTGGATACATAAATTTAGGATCCAATCACATATTTTGTCAAGTTTGGTTTTTATTCCTTTTAATTCATGTCGGTTTCGGCGTTTTAGATATCGGTTTTATGTTAGGGAGCTATTAAGAAACACTGACCATGAACATACCTATATTTTGTAACAAAGTAGTGAAGAAAGCTTGAAACTTCAGAGATTCCTAGTTCTTTGCCAGGGCAAAGTCTTACTCCACCTCCAAAGAGTAAGAAATAGCTCTTGGATTCTAAACTCTTCTCCTGCATTAAGTAAAACCCTCTTTGTGAGCCGAAGGGTTTCCAACAAAGAGCATAAAAATTACATATTGTTAAACACTAACCATCCATCTCCATGGGTTAAAGACCATTGGATCTTCATATAGAGACGTATCATAGTTAATCTCTCTTGTATATACATAAATTCTCCAGCCTTTTGGGATAAAATACCCTGTAAATAATAAAATTACAACCATTTTAAATATAAATAAAAGAATTTATTTTCCTTTTATATCAAAATAATTGAAATAAAACCAAGAGGGTCACGGGGAGATGATTGCTTCGCTGGATTGGTTGGTTTATTTTTGTAAATAATTGATGTATTGTAAGGTCCACATGCCCAATTTCATTTTTTTCTCTTTCAAAATCAATATCAAAATAATAATAATAGTATTCTTTTTTATGTATTTTAAAAAGACATTAGAAAATAGTTTCTTACCGTTAAGTTCCAAGTCGTGAGTAGTTTTCCTCAGGACACCATTAACAATCGTTGCCAATCTAGATGTCTCAAAGATAACCTAATAAACATAAATGGTCCAATAACATATTAAAACAAAATGTCAAATTCAATAAATATTAATAAATTAATTTTGTGTCAAAAAAAATACTCACAGCTCGAGTGAATTTCATCGATTTAATATCGTCGAGATTAAGAGGTTCGTCAGGTCGTTTTCTATCCCTAATAGCCAAATGTTCTCTCTACAAGATCCAAAACAACAATAAAATCAATAACCAAACCAGATAATATCTAAACCGGTTTAGTTTTGAAGAACATACTCTGAGTTCTTCAAGAGCTTTTGGATGATCATGAAGATACTTAAGAGCCATCATTGAGGTTGTAGAGACAGTTTCATAACCAGAATACAAAATCGTTACCACTTGATCTCTTATCTCTTTATCGGTTAACAAATATCGGTTATCTTCCTTCTTCATCAAGTAACCCAACATGTCTGTGAAAGTTTCTCCAGACTCTCTTCGTTTTTGCATTAGCTCTGTCAATAACCTATCAATGTTGTTTCTTGCCTGAAAAGCAACCAGAAAACTATCAGATTATCTTAATTCTTTTACATTTTTGTTTCCTTGATGTCTATTTTCGATTGTTTTACCTGGATTCCGCACCGATAATTCGTTCCAGGAAGATCAATAGGGACCGAAAGTGTTCCAACAACAAGCTTGAAAAACTCTGTTCTATATTCTTCAACTTCTGGTTCTTTCAAAGTCTCAGCTATTTGTAACAATGATGATAAAAATGCCATCTGCCCAATAACACAAAAGAAAACATTAGTCAACAGAATAATAATTACTAGTAATAAATAATTAGTCAATTAAACTGTTGAATTCTCCTAGATTCAGACAATACCAATTGTCCATAATTTTACGATTCTACCCCTCTAGAGAAATAACAAAAATAATTCCTTCAAATATACATTTTATATAAGCATGTATATATATATATATATATTCCAAACTCTAACCGAAACTAACCCGGATTGAAAGAAACCGAACTGGACTCAACAAAATACCCAAATGAATCCTAGTTCTATATACCCTAAAACAAAATTTAGATCCAAACCAGAACCCAATAGAAAACAGAATGGATAGTGATATTTATTAAATTTTGGCTTTCTTTGGTATGTGTGAACAAATGTAAGACCAATATTAATTAATAAGATTAGGAATAACTAATTAAATTTCTCAAAAAGAATTGAGAAAACTAATAAATAACTCTGACATAAAACATTAAATCCCTAATAAAGGAATAGACTCGAGATTCAGATTCAATGTCTAAAAATCCAAAGAAAGAAAGAGAGAGAAAAGCTAAGGAACGTACATGTTTGGTCTTTTCTTGGACATCAACAGTTTCAAGCTCATCCCAACCACAAAGATAATTTCTCATGAATTCATCAATCTTAGGCAAAAGATGATCTTTCATCATAGTTGGACTTATTAATGAAAGCAAAGAGCCTCTCATGAGTCTGTGGCTTGGACCATGAACAGCAGCTATGTTGCATGTTCCAAGGATATCAAGCATAGATTGTGGATAACCTGCAACTAATCCTTTAGATTCCTTCATTAGAATGTATCTGTTTAGTTCTGCATCCATTGAGACTATTGTTGGACAACCAAGAATATGAGATTTGAAGAAACTTCCATATCTGTGATCACAAAAATGAAAATGGTTTAGGATTAAAGTTTGAAACAGAGAAGATTAAAGGATAAGACTTCTTTTTATTACCTATGTCTTTGGTTCTTCATGAAATCTGGTCCTTGTTTAAGAAACTCAGTGGTTTCACCAAAAATTGGCCAACCCATAGTTCCAGGAGGAAGACCTTTTTTGGAATATCTCATCTGATTCCATCGGAGAAGAGCAGAACAGATGCAAACAATGATCATAAGAACTCCCAAAACCATCATCATTAAACCCATCTTTGTTCTGTTTTTTTTTTTTTTGTGGTCTGTTCTGAGAAAGTGAGAGGAAGAAGAGAGATGTATGGTTAAGAGACTCTTGCTGGGACTAAATGAGTGTGTGTGGCATTGTTTATATAGGAACCTCAAGGCCAACATGCTATAGAAGATAGAGATAGGGAGAGAGAGATGATAGATTTACCATATAGAAAGGTCAATGAGAGATGATGGTTTTTAATTTTTAACCAACTCTGTATTTTGTTTCAACTACCATATCTTTACTGCTTTGGGAATAAAATAAGCAAATTTTGGCAAATATCAACAACATTAATATTCTTTTGACGATATTATATTATTCTAATATTATTGGTTAACTAAATCTAGATGTATTAATATTTTAAATTGATTGGTATGTGTTTAAAATGAAGCGTAAATTTTAGAGAGCTTCAAACTGATTTTGTGGCATTTTATGGAAAGACACATCAACATTTATAGTATTAATCATAAGGGTTTAAAAGGTTTGATTTGTATACCAATCTTATAGGCTAATGTGTTTACTCTATACTTGACCAAAAGAATGTTTACTTATATAAAAAATTAATTTTTCTAATTCTAATTTTTAAATCAACTTTGCTTTTTCCGAATCATCTGAAATGTAATTTCCATTAAATTTATGTTATGTTTACTGTTACCACTACCTATTTTTGTTAAGTTTTATATATTTGCAACTTGTGAATTCGTGATGCTTAAAGTAATTTTTTTATTAATAATTAGATCTATAAGATTCGATCCATAATTTAAATCTTATTAAAACTCTAACAAATATTACGTGGTGTTACGCAATTTTCTTAAATCGAATTTTAATGTAGAAAATGGCAACAAAAATGGATTTAACTCCTTAACAAAGAACACCAAAAATTTTACTTTTTAACTAAAATTTTAAAAAGTAGTGATTAAAAATTAGTATAAAAATTTCTAAAGACTTAAACCACCAACTCATTCTTCAAGATCTCAGACATAAATGCTTGTTTTGTAGTGATGAGGGAAGATTCTTCTTTTCAGGGAAAATTAAAGTTTATAACTTTATGGTTGAATCTTTATGGGTTTTGTTATAAGTAAATGATTTCGAGATAATTGGATGAAAAAGAGGGTTTTCTCTATGTATTATGTACCTTCGGCTTACGTATTCCCGGTGACTTTAATTGATAACAAAATAGGAGTATTATGATACTCGAGATATATGTGCTTATACAAACATAATAATTAGTGTTGTAATTAGTAAACGATAATATCGTAATAATTTAGTAATCATTATTCTAATTATTATTAGCACTACAAATTGTTTGGATAGAATATTTCTAATTGCAGTTACACGGATGAAAAGAAAAGATCATGAAATTAGCAAAATAGAGAAACATAAAAATTTACATATAGCATTTAGTCAAGTGGTAGATGGTAAGTTCACTAAAAACAGACGTTTTTGTATATTTAAGGATCGAGTTTCACTATCTACATTATATAGGAATTTGGAATGAGTCACAATGTTGAAAAAAAACAGAGAAACGAAAAAATTTAATGCTTTACTAGTTTTCAATTCTATGTATTTTAATTCCTTACTAATATACCTGTTATCATAATTCACTAAACCAAACCAGTATAACCGACATAAATAAATTCGAGATAACATTTACATAATTTGTTATGAACTAATATTATTTAACATGTATCTCAATAGTTTGATTATTAAAGACACACGATTTTAATTTATTTTAATCTTTATATTAGAGATACACGTTATAGTTAATTGAAAAATTCACGTTTTCAAACGTATAAATACTAGAACAATTAGCGATACACGCTTTTATTTAATTTTAATCCTTATATCGCTCAGAATTTAATATTTCATACATTATACACGGAAACTTGCATATGATATTGGGTTAATTTAAGAAATATACATAGATGCGAAGTTAATTAAAAGTGTTTTAGGTCAAATGATTAAGTATATACATTTGCTGTATTTATCATATGCAAGTTTGCGCTATATGGTATTATTAAAGATACGAGAGAGTATAGTCATAGATAAATTTTGTTGATTTAAATGTTGACAACAAAATTTTTTTAATATTAGATAAGAGAAAAAGAGTATATAAAGTATAGGTTGTTGTCGATATTTTAGGACAACCAACTGCTTCGAAAAGAAAAAACAAATAGAAATAAGCAAAATAGTTAACAAAATCTGTAAACATAGTGTTACTTTGTATAGATATTATTAGTGTGTAAACATAGTGTTATCAGTGTATAGATGGTACAACCGTAAGTTGCATTCAAGTGGCTACATGAAGCGTTCTTAGTATCGTAAACATACTAATAATCGTAGGCTGTATGATGGTTGTATAAAGAAATTATTAATAGCTGCTATTAACCATTGATAAATAATTTAACTAATCAATAGAAAAACAAAAGAAGAATTTCCCATTGATAATGGGCACATGGGCACCACTGAAAACAATAGGTACACATTAACCAAAAGCACTATAATAAATATATATATTTAAAATCATCTCTGAAAACCTTTTTATTCAATTTATTCCTTAAAAAGAACTTGCAAGAAGTTCACGTGTACGTTCTTATATTATAATTCTTATATGGAATTTTTCACATTAACTAGCTAAGCGACACAAACGCTACTGTCATTCCTGCATGTGAATAAGAGAATAGAAAATAAAAATATGCAAAACAAAATAAAACTTGTTGTTTTTCGAGAGCTTCAAAATCAAATTGTACATCGAAATGTGATTAATAATATATAACCATCAACCTTTTGTTAATTAATTATACCCATAATTTATTTTTGATAAACCATAATAATTATTTAATAAAAAGAAAAAAAACTGGGACTATGTTTACTGCTTTATATGCAAATTTTTAAATATGGCATAGACGTAACATAGTAAATTCGAGTTTAATATGCAAATGGTTATTCTGTAAGAGCATCTGCAAAGGAGGTTCTTAAGAAAAAATTTTTAAAAATAAAATAAACAAAAATAATATATAATAATTAAAATAATATTATTGTTGGAAAAAAGAAGAGAAATAGTTTTTTAAGTTTCTTAGTTAAGAAACTCTCATCCATTTTTAAGAACCTTAATAAATTAGGTGGAGTAGAATGGTTAGATATCAATTTTTTAAATTAAAATAATAATAATTTATTCTCTTTAAGCGTAGGAGTGGTCTAAGTATTTTTAAACTGATATTTAAAAATTTCATGCAATTATTTTCAAATGAGTTAAAATTCTTTTTGGTCACGTGAACATATATATAGCAAATAAGGAGAGCACTGTTTTACAAACATTCCTGCTGTTCTAACTGCAAGTTTGAATTTTGGTCCGCCTTAAATCATTAAACTGTATAAAAATTTATACAATACGAATATGCCTGCATACGTCATCAATTAGCTATGGCGTTTACGAAATAGGGAATTGAAATTTTCGATTCACAAGAATGGAATTCTACTAAGAAATTTGGTATATATTGAGTGGAAGAGGGTTATTTTTGGTTTAATAGATTGTATTGTATTTGATCATATTATAAAGGTTCATAATACTCAACAATACAACATACAATAAAATTTATATATAAAGTAAGAAATAAGTTTCCTAAGATAAATTCGTCTTAACCAACGAGAATTGGAAAAAAAAAAAAAAAACCAACGAGAATTGGATAATTTTAAAATATTCATTTTGAAAAAGAAAGAAATTTTGGGTTCAAAAGACCCATAACATAGAAAGTCTATACTTAAGACTCAAATTGGTACATACATAAGAACAAATTAGGGTTAGAGTAAATAGTTTCAGAGGTGTTCCACCATTCCAAAATAGGGTTAGTACTTTTTACAATAGCAGCTATGTCAACGCAACCAACAATTTTTGGAACGTTGAACGACAATTTTCTGGGTATGCTGAAGACTTAAGGCGCGTCAAGTTGATTTATAAAATTCTCGGCAGTTGAAAATTGTTGAAAAAAGTGTCAAGTGAAAAAGTTACCTAGCTGAAAAAGGTCAAAAACCACTAGAAAGAAATTGATGGATCAATGTAAGAGGAAGATTTTGTTGCACGAGCTTAATTCACGATGGATAGATTTCAATAATTTTTAGATGGAGGAAAATTCTCACTGGAGCTACGCATGTCATAAAGTTCTGAAGGGAGAGCGAAAAGGTCTCATAAGATCTAGCCTAGCAACAAAGATAACATAAGAGAACAGAGGGACGATGGATCTTTCGACAATGGCCAGTGACACTCCGCTAGTGCCGGAGAATCTACATAGTAGTATTTTCTACTTACATGAAACTACGAACATTCTTAGAAGTTATACATGCATGCTAACAAATAAAAAAAATATTCCAGCCTTTGAGCAGTAATTTTCTCTCTCGACAAACCTAAAGGAGGTAAACTTTGGAATTTACGTTTTATTTTTAGGCGGAAAGTGGTACTCATCGTTGTCATAATAAGGACCCTCGTTTACTTTTTTCCTCCATCGGTTGCTACATCTCCAAGATTGCCTGGAAGCGTCCCTAAATCTCAAATTTTTCTCTGCTCGCCTACCTTGTTAACATCAAATGTGGTTTAGCTCAAATGGTCATGGATTCTTTTCACGTCTCTTTCTCTTTTGGACCTTCGGTGACAAGGTCATGTCTCGGATGGATTGTTCTTTTTTAGCTTGCTTCCACCATAGTGAGTTCCTACTCGTGTCTCGGAGTTCTAAAAGGTTGTAGGGATTAGTGTTGGTTGCAACTCCTCTTCTTTTGTCGTCTTCCTTGTTAGATATAGTGTGTTTCCTCTGTGTAAGTTCTCAGAATTGGTCTTTTTGGAGCCTTGTTTCTCATTAGGCCTTGTTATGTATTGCTTTGTGGGTTGTCTCTTTGAGTTTATGGCTAGGTGCTTCTTTATTATCTCTCTCTGCATCTCCTGTTGCTTCCTAGATGTGATTGTGGATAAGAAATTGGCTTGGTTCTGATTCAATATGGGTTTTCTCACCTTCTCATTGCCTCTGCGTGTTGGCTTCAAGACTCTCTTGAGCTCGACAATGGGGCATCACTTCTCACTTTCTGGCAAGTTAATAGTTTTTGAGTTTGTCTCTTCTCTTCTAGTTGGTTTTGCATTGGTTTGGTCCCCTTGGGACACATTGGCTTACTTCTAGTATGACTCCTCCTACCATCTTTTGCTCTTCTAGTGGGAATGTTTCCTGATCGAGGCTTGCCATCGCTGCTTTGGTCTTTTTCTTTGCCAAGTTGTTGTATGAACTGCTTTGTAATATTCTCTTTAGACTATTTCTAATGGTTTTTTATTTTAATGGAAAACATCTAATAGAAGGAGAAAATGACAGAAAATATAGTACATCATTTTGAGACGTAAAATAATATCTTGATTACTAACTTTTGAAAACACAACTTTATATTATAAGATTATGAATAAAAACAAATATTTTGTGATGGAAACAAATATTTTAAAGATTTTGATTTAAATCTTATTTTATCATATTAAAATAAAATATAAATAGTTAAAAAAACATGTAAACCAGTTGGTTTGCTCCTAATTTAGCTAGACATCAGGTGGGAAATTCGATTCCCGCCCAGCTCCAGTTAGAGAACTTAGATTATGGATAGGGCCGTTGTTGATCAAATGGTTACTTGTTGATAAAAAAATATATATAAATATGATAAATTTATGATAGTTAAATTTGACACGTGAAACAATCATATTGATTACTATTTTTGAAAATTCAACTTTAAATAATAAAATTTAAAACCCCAACTTTGTATATCATTTATTATTGTTGGATTTCACACCTAGAATAATATATTGATTACTAACTTTTTTTTTTAAAACCCAAATTTTATAATAGGATGATACAAAAGTAGCAGATAGGTATCATGATAAATGAGAGGGTCCGTACATATTTCGGGTGAACATCAACGTATGTTATGATAAATGATACGTCTAATCAGCGTATTTGTATTACATATTGCAAAAAACCTTATATATTATTGCTCAGTTTTATCAAAAAAAAAAAAAAAAACTTATACTTCGGAGAGCGATGGAGTTTGATGGGGGTTTGTCTTGTTGTATGATATTGCAAATAAAGTTGCATTGGAGTACGACTTGAAGCTAAGCGTGTATCCAATTCCAGATCCTTAGAAAATGACATGACACACACTCATTTAACTTTTACCAATTTTGTGTGTACTTATAATTTTAATATATATATATATATATGGATTAATAGGTTATTGTATTTTAGAAGATTTAGTATGTTTTATTATATTTTTGTGTATATAATGTCGAATATCAATCAACCACAATTGTTTTTGTGATATGATCCTGAACTCTTGTTTTAAACCCCTTACAATATTACGTAAAACATAAATAACTTTTTAAAGTTGAACTTGGATAGAAAAAAATTATATATGACACTTAACCACTTAACTAAAAACTCATAATTTTAAGCAAAATTAATTTAAGTTTAAAGCTAAACACATTATTGAATATTAACCTGTTAGTAATAAGATTTTTAGTCCATTGGTTTTAATTGTACCTATTGGTATTAGAAGGTTTTCAAAATTTGAAAAAATGTCAAGGTTTTTTTGTTTGGTAATCAAATGTTAGATTCTGACATCCAGGGTTTTATCCCTCCTCGCTACAAATAAAAGAAAAAAATTAGAAAATAGAGTACAATTATCCAATTGTTGACAAAAAATCTGAAAATGTAAGTTTTGTTTTAGAATTCAATTGAAGAGAAGTTGAAACATATTTTGGATCACTTGAAAAGCATATTGCTATATATCTCACATACAAATCATAATAATATTAAACACCCAAAAAGCTTAGTTCCGATTTTGTTATAATTTTATTCACTTATTAAAACTGAGTTCACAATTCTTTTATGTATAACTCAGAAAATAACACAAATTAGAAAAAAATAAAACAAGAACTTTTTTTAACATACTAATTTTATTGTATTACACGGTACTGTTCACAAAACACCAAAAAATCAGATGTGGTGTTCATTTTGCAGTTGAGTTGGAAAGTATTTGACACCAAATTTAGTGTATTGGAGAAACTCTTAGAGAAAGCAAGTCAGTTTAGTGACTAAGAGTCCACAGAGAAACAAAAATTTACTTAAAAACTATACGAAAAGATCAATTAATCATTTATAAACGTATTTCAGTACAATTTCTGATTGTTTGTAGCATGTTCGCTCTAATCCCGTCTTTTTACCACTCTCAATCACAAGGCTTCAAACATATATTATTCATGATTAATCCAATTATACTAGAGTAAATACTAAAATAATTGTAAAACGATCTTATAACTTTTTAATAAGAATATATTTAGCTAAAACATTACATAAAGTATTTTTTCTGTTCTACTTGTTTTTATTTGCTATTGATTGCTTGCTCATAGTACTTACTTTACAGATTATAACAACACATAATAGAAGACGAAAAATCAGTGTCGGTTGATTTGGTTTTTTTGGAAATATGTATATTTAGAGAGACCCATAATGTAATTATTGCATCAGAGCCAAGCAACCATTAGAAAGAGAGTTCAAAACACGTACGTACCAATTTTGAGAGATGTGTCAAGTTTACAACCTTTCCGTCTTTCTTTTAATTCGCTACAATTAAATAAATTATTTTCATTAAAACAAAAAACCTATGACTTTCAATCTTCCTCAAATTCTTCTCAATTGATGATTTATATATCTCATCTAATAATTTATGTATCTAAAATTCAACTTCAGTTTATTAAAAATTAAAATTTAGAAAATAAAAATTTATTAGATATTATTAATCCAATTATTGACAAAAAGAAATTTTCAATCACAAACCGAGCATAATTAGTTCCTTGTTATAAAGTTAAGATCCAATTTAAACGAGGCAGGTTCTTATCAATATCGAAAAATTTTATTGGTTAGTTTTTCAGCTTATTATTTTTTTAGTATGCCTATATTCTGACGATAATTTTAAGGAGAGACATGACCCATACTAATAAATGTCAATGTGATAAAACCGACGCATTTCGTGTGAACGATTGAAGCTGGAATATATTTATATATGATGATAAACCATATACAGTATAATTAATATATATAGAGAGAGATAATGAATAAATAGAAAGATGTACGTGTGCATAGAAAAAGACCAGAGGAGGAATGTCCACCCACACGCGCACATTAAATAGTATTTTCTCTGTACCATCAATAGAGAATTATATATATATATATATGTGTGTTTGTATTTTCAAAATTCGAGAAATTAATATTTGGAGGCATTTAATTTTATTTTTTTTTTGTCAACCGGAGGCATTTAATTAAAAGCTGAATTGTAAAGAGTACAAAACACATTGAAAATCTCCAGTTGCACGAGGGCCTCTTTTTTGTCCCCTTTTGCTCTATCCTTTTCTTTATCTCTCTCGTACATTATTTTCCACTTGATGTGCGTAGTGTAGCTTTGCATAATTTGTTTTGTATTAAAAAATTAAATTATAAAAGAACAAAAATATTGAAACAAAATTGTATAGTACTGTTTCTTTTTGTAATATTAAAATAAATTATCTGATTTATAAAAGTAATAAGAAAAATATGAATTTGCAACAGTGCGGAAAACATATTATTAATATATATAAATAATCCTTTAACGAAAAAAATATATAAAAATAATCATCATGAACAAGTTAACAAAATAACAATATGGGTATTTAGCAGTATCATAGTTAGAATGAATTTTTTAACCATAGTTAAATAGTTAGCATATAAGAAATATTTTAGAAATAATTATGAAAAATACTCTAAACTTTTGTAAAATTATAAAATATACCATACTTTTCTCACTTTATTAAAAATATCCTGAAAAAGGATATGTACATAATCATCACTTTTTTTTACCTTTTTGCTTTTGTCTATTTCTATTTAGATATAAGACATATGTCCATATCCATTTACGATAAACCAATTTTATGGAAATGAACATGGACATATGTCTCATATGTCCACGCTAAACCAATTTTGTGTAAATGGACATGGACATATGAGACATATGTCCATGCAAAACCAATTTTATGTAAATAGACATGGACATATGTCTTATATCTAAATGGATATGGACATATGTCTTATATGTCCACGCTAAACTATTTTTATGTAAATGGACATGGACATATGTCTCAAATTTAAATGGCTATGGACATATGTCTCATATGTTCACGATAAATCAATATTTCTCATTCATAGACATTGACATATCCTCTGCAAAATTATGTCCACCGTGTCATTCTCTCAAACTCAATGGGCAATTTTGTCTTTTGAACCCAAAAGAGACAAAATATGTCCATGTCCATTTACCCCAAGTATTTTTATCAAATATGAAAGTATAAAAAGTATTTTCCATAATTTTGCAAACTCATAGGATATTTTTGATGAAATTCCTAATACTTTATTATATAAAAATATTGATATCCGCAAAAAAGTATTTTGATTGAATCAACATTAAAAAACAAAGAATTTTAATTGGCATATAATGCATCCAAAAATGTTCTATTGATTGGGTTGGTCCTTTTTGTGTTTGTGTTCATATTCATGCATGTGTGCATAAATTATAATTTATTATATAAAATCTTATATTAGACACCAAACAAAACATAACAATTACAAAAATGATATAATAATCATAATATTTAAATTTTTATTCAATGTATATTTGATATGGTCGAGAAATTATGCTGAAATCATTATCTAATATTTTACTAGTTTGGATAATTTAAATAGGACATTTCATAAAAATCTTCTAAAAAATTAAATTATTATCAAAAATACCTTGAAAGTTTAGCTTTTTCCCGTCTGCCCTAATATAACAACATGAAAGACAAATTTGTCTTTCAGTTAAAGCGAAAAAACGTGTAAGAATAAGTTGGTCAGATGTGACTATGGAAAATGAACAGAACTTAGCGAAAAAGACCATGTTCATATTGTCCATGTCCGTAACTATATATGTTATTGGTCATGTTCTTGTCTTTCGTACTTCATTATCATTTAAATGAAATGTCCATGAGAACTATCTCATTGAACACTTATAGCGCAAAATTGAGAAATATGTCCATGTCAACTGATATGAAATTGAACATGTTCATGTTGATGTTGTTAAATGTCATGGCAATATATATGTCTATATAGTTCCATATGGTATATATATATATATATATATATATATATATGTCCAGGTATATGAAATTTCAATTGTCTATGTCCATGTACATATAATGCATCGTCGCATCAATTCATATGTCCATATGAACAAACACAAAGCAATGTATGTCCATGTAACTTATATATAACTATCCATGTACATATTCAAGTATAATTTGTTCTATAAAATGAATATGCCATAATAACTATGACATTCTAAATGACGAAAATATATGTCCATATCAATATATATGTCCATGTCCATGACGATATATATGTCATTGGCCATTTATTTGAAATACTTTGAAGTCCACCTGAGGGTGCATGTCCATATCCTTATAATGCATTGACGCATCAATGAATATGTCTATATGAAAAATGACATTGGACACGAAGAAACATATGTCCATGTCCACTTGATATGCAACTGTCCATGTTCACATTCATGAAGAACTTGTTCCGTGATATGAAAATGTCCATAATAACTATGACATTGTAAATGACGAGAATATATGTCCATGTCCATGTCGATAGATTTGTCCATGTCCGTGACTATATATATGTCATTGGTCATTTTCTTGTCTTTCGTGATTCATTGTCATTAAAATAAAATGTCCATGAGAACTATCCCATTGAACACTTATAGCGCAAAATTGAGAAATATGTCTATGTCCAGAGATATGAAATTGAACATATTCATATCCATATCGATATAGATAAATGTCATGGCAATAAGTGTGTCCAGACAAAAATAACATTGAAAATTGATGTAATATTGAAATAATTAACGATTATGAACTCTGAAACTAAGTTCAAAATTACTGTACAATTGAAGCGATTCTAGAAGAACTTAATTTTCCATGTCTATAAATGTAATGATATATGTGAGCATAAAATTTGGTTAGGTTTCTAAGAATGAAAAGTAAAACAATGATGAAGAAAAAATGTTGAAGAGGGAGGCAAAAGTAAACAGAAAAATTGAGCAGGGGTAAAAGAGCATGAGAAAGAAATATGGTGTAGGGTATTTGGGATAATTTAGATAACCTTTTAGAACATTTTTCATAATTTACTCATTTGAAAACATATATATATATAGTTCAGATAATTTTTGAGATATTTTAATAATTTTAGAAGATTATATGATATTACTAATTAAAGAATATTAATAGAATAATAATTGAGATTAATACACATATACAATTGACTAACTTTATATTTAAATTAGTTTGGTTAACAAAATTTCGTATTTAAATTAGCTTCATCAACGGAATTTCATATTTAAACTAGCTTAAATCATAGTCGATATTTAATTTAAAAATTCGTTAAAGTTTGATAATTTGGAGTAGTAACAGTTCTGTTACTACTTTTTAAAGTTGCTTATTTTCATACATAATTGGCTTGGTCAATGTTAGTTCATATTTTATTTGGCTCAAATCAAAATTTGTATTTGTTTTGAAGAAATCCTGAATGTTAGTATTTTTTTATATCGTTTGCCCAATTCATGTAGGAGATAAATTAACTCTGGATTTGATTGATTACATTCAAATGATCATTTGCAGACGATATGCTTATTATGTTACCAATCACTACTCCTTTTAAAATCAACGGTTAAAATGATTGTATCAAAGAGTCGGTTGAACTTATTTATAATCTTTTAAGAAACTATTTTCAAACAGACTTATTTATGGGCGTGTGGGAAACATCATTTGAAATTTATTAACAATGATTGTTTATGAGCTGAAGTTAATAATAAAACCAACAATGCAATTTCTTATATAATTTATGTATGGTATGTGAAGTTTCCTAAGACAAACAAAAATTTACATATATAATACTTTTTTATCAATGAGATATAAGAATCTGAAGCAACGAATGACGAAGCATATATAACAATAGTTCGTAACTAAATTGTAGATATGTTATGGGCAGAACGTAGATGATTTATACAATGTTATTGCATTTAGAATAAGTCATTTATTAGTATCCAAATATTATTTTAAAATAATAATTGTAATATATATAGATACTTATATCAAAAATGTTAAACTATACGCTATTAAATAACTTTTAAAATAATTATTTAAATCAAAATTTTTAACTTTTATCTTATTATACTATTTAATAGCTACGGTACTACTAATTATCATTAATTATTTTTAAACAGTTTTTGTAACAAAATTTCTTTTGTCTACTGATATATTTAAGCAGTCATTCTCAAAGAATTTTCGTTTTAAATACGCAATATCTAAATAATTGCATCAAACGGTATCACTTGTTTGTGTGCTCTGTGGAAGAGGGCATGCATCAAGACTTGTTTGGCAAACTTGCACTTGAAGAGAAGATATAGGGTAAACATTCAAGTTTTATTTGGAGAAAGTGAAGTCCAATATATACTCTTAAGAAAATCTTAAATCCCAATATTAGTAAATTTATAAATAATAGTAAATACATATGTGGTTAGAGAGAATAATAATTGAATAGAGAGAGTAAACAAAAGGGCAAGAAAATGGAACCCACATTATGAGATTAAAGAATGTCAGTTGGTTTGTCATAGAGTAACTCGGCGCCTTCCGGTGAGAGAAAAAAATTGAATTTCTTTCATAGTATTTGAATTTAATCATTATAAAAATTATAATTGTAACACAAAAATTATAAATTATATTTTAATAAGTGCATGAATAAGTGTGATGATTGAGCGCACGTGTGGTACTGGTGTCCACGTACTCATGTCTTTATTCACTGAAGTTGACCTCTTTGTCTCTCTGTTATCTAATCCTTCACGGACTTTCTCTTACTAGTTACTCTCTAGTTCGGTTACTCTGGTTCTAACCAAAATTATGTTCACTTTGTCCAATGAGTTTCGATTAGTAAAACTGTCTACTTCGTTTCAATTCACTTAGCCTTTATCAGATGGATGGATTTGTTGTTCTGTTGATTCAATAATACTAATTTTTCAATTAGATGATTCAGTCATATCATGGATATACACAAAATTTGTTTAGAATTACATAATATATACTTAAAACTCAGAATATAACATAAGAAATATTATGTAAAATGCCACAAAACTTTCCGAAATTGTCTAATATGTCACAAGTAATTTTCTTTGTGTGAAAATTGAAATGCCATAATTTTGTGGCATTGTGGCATAACATTATTACCACAATATCCTTGGCAAAATGGATGAAATGTGAGAGGGAAATAGTGGAAGAAATAGCATACTGATTACCATGAAGCTGACTTAATGATTTTGGAATTAGAGGTTTGATTTTTCTTCAATATCTATAGTAAATTAAAAAGAATTGTTTGGGTGTAAGTTTTAGGCTAATGATTAGATCTTATCGATATAATTGTTGACAAGAAAAAAATTACGACTGAGATAGTATATTATCAGAACTTGGGATGAAGTATTCTACATTAATTAGAGATTACATTAATTAGAGATGATAGTATGCCACCTTAGCCTCGTGATAATGTAGTACACGTAAATATGTTATTATAGTAAAAATATTTTGTTATTGTCAACAATGCATTATACTTGTCATATTTATGAACAAGGTGAACAAAATTAACAAGTTACTCTAGGTATCATTCTTGTAAGTAATTTACTAATAGTATTAGCAAAATTGTTGGTTTTTACATATTTTAAATAACTATGTTTACAAGAGAATTGATCAGCTTTATGAATATTTTTTATATTAATAGTATGAAGCTTTTTTTTGGGTTAAAAATTAATAGTATAAATTAAATGGTTAAATGTTTATATCTATTTTTTTTTTCACCGTATTTCTACTATATAGAATGTTTTTGGTATATATGGGGTATTGTTAAGAGTTAGAGAAAAATTAAAAACCTATTTTATATAGGTGGCATATATGTACAAAAGCATGATCAGTAGTAATGTAAGTCAATTCTAAAAGCCGAACCGAAATGCGAGGTTTCATAAATGCAATGTTTAGCCAATTTTGAACTTAATCTCAACAAAGTCAAAAAGCAAAAGGCTTTCATGTTTTGTTGCTTCGATTTATATTTTACCCAATGTTTAGCCAATTTTGAACTTAATCTCAAAAAAGTCAAAAAGCAAAAGGCTTTCATGTTTTGTTGCTTCGATTTATATTTTACCCTTTTAATTGTATAACCAATTCACTAGTAGTCTACTAGTGAAGTAGCCCATAACCTATAATATTGTTTTGGAATATAAAAAAAAAATTCAAAGTACTATGCCTAGATTCCACGTTAGCCCATGTGATATTATTCTAAATTGAATTGTTTGTGTTTTAACTGCTCAGGACAATAATCATACGAAAATAAATAAGATTTGATGGATAAATCCTTTGTTTAGAAAACGTTTATTTAACTATCAATCATTAATTGAATTTAGTAGTTGATAGTTACTAGCGTTTGAAGACATGATTTGTAATAGTCGTACAAATATTATTTTTACTGATTAAATTTTTTAAATATTTGGATAAATATTTTAGGTTAAGTGGCTGAATATTCAATTATGCTAAATATTTTATTTTTTTTATTCAAAAATTCATCTACTAAATGATGACCAACCGAATCAATTAATATGTAGATGGTTATAAAATTAGGTTTTTGATTAATTTCTGCTTAATCCAAATATTTTTTGCCTAAGCTTGATTAGTTTCTACCTCTTTATATTTAATGTGTAGAGTACAAGGTAAATTTTTTTGAAGTTGAGCATTTTGGTTTATTACGGTTTCAATTCTTGATTATGACACTAATCTTGAATTTCTGATTGGTGCATTTGACATTATATTCATATTTAATTATTATGCTATGCATTATATGCTATTATGATATAATGCAATACTTATTTCTTCCAATAAAGTGACAATGTCGCTATAATAGCATACGTGGATTGAAAAACTTAAAATGTACCTTCAACATCTTTTCAGCATTATTCTTGCTTTTGTTGTAAAAAATAATATTTTTGGACCTTAAGGGGTACTTACAGTTTGAACAATTAATGATCATGCTATTAATTTAGGTCGGGTATTCAGGTATTCAGTTCAGTTCTGATTAATACCCATTCGGGCTTGGGTTTTTTGATATAAAACTTTAATACTCATTTAGGAACCACATATATTTCGGTTCGGTTCCTCTTAGTTCCGGATCGATTCGGGTCCATATTTTCTATACTCATTTAGGAACCAAATATAATTCGGTTCGGTTTCGGTACAGGTTCTTATTCGTGTCGGGTATAAATATTAGACAAATTTTTATGATTCCACTATATATTTGAATATTTCATACCTAACATATAATTATTTACCTGAAAAATACCCGAATAACGAAAAATACCTAAATATCGTAAATATTTTCGAAAAATTTTCCTAAATTCTCATATATATTTACATATTTTCGGGTCAATCGGGTACTCATTCAGGTATCGGTTCGGTACCGAATATTACCCGATACCTGCGGGTATAGATGAAGAGGACCCAATATGTATTTTCTTCGGTTCCGAATACTACTCGATACCTATTATTTTGGGTTAGTTTTGATTCGGTTTTTCGATTCTGGGTATTTTGCCCAGACCTACTATTAATATAATACACAGGGAAGTTTACAAAAAAACCTATCACCTTCTACTTGTGACATGTTTTTTAAACCCCAAAAAATTAAAAACAGTTTGAATAAAAATTGTCCTATAATCTTTATATCTTCTACTTCTTTTTTCCCTCTTCTCTCTTCTTCTTTCAAACCTTCGTGACTCCGAAAAGATTTCGTTTTTTTCTCTCTAATTTATTCTGCAACCCTATATTCCTAATCATGAATTATGATTGATGGATGAATGATCAATAATGATGACTCCTCTTCATTATACAACATGTTCTCCAATTTTAGTCAAAAATTCCTACCGTAAATGGCAGAATTATGTCGGAATATCCGTGACATGAAGTTATTTCTCCATGGGAACAGCGAAACCAAGCCTGTTGATGAAGCTTGTGTTCAACTCACTCAAGAACTCTTTAGAGAGGATACTCTACGCCTCTTGATTACATGTCCCCCTACACTCAACATAGCGGTACCAAATTTTATATTCCTCTCTCCTTCCCTTATTGGAAGCTGATTGACTTCCCAATTGGTCTGTCTTTTGTTTCTTAGGCTAGAAAAGATGCTACACAAGTTGTTGCAAATCTACACAGGCAACAAGACAATTCACGCTTGATTGCTTCTGATTATCTAGAAGCCAACATCGATCTCATGAATGTTATGATTGATGGGTGAGTATTTCTTACTACTTTGTGCAGCTCGAACTATATCATTGACTTTGAATTACATAATAGACATTGTCATTTTATATTTTTTATAGCTTTCCAAGTTATATGTCAGTTTCGATAACACAAACATAATTTTACATTATGATTCTATGTTAGGGAATACATCCATCATCATGTTGTTGCCAAGTAAGCCACATCTTTTCATTTTCCTTCAGTTTATACTATCTGTCAAGTACTTAAAGGTTTAGAGAACAACCACAAATAAGCTCATTCGACTAATTCTATTCTAGTATGTATTTGTTTGCATATCTAAAAATATTGTTTTTTTTTTCTATTTTTACAATTTTTTGACGTATAAAGAGTAATAATAATCTAGTATGCACAAGACACTGTGAATAATTTTATATATTAAAGCGGGACACAATTTTATTTAGACTATGTTTTACACTTTAGGATAAATTTTAACTTATGGTTCATAACAACTCTTAAAAATAAGTTAAGGTAGGTTTTGTTACAGATTTTTTTAAATTCAAATTTAATAAAAATTTAATAGATAAATCTCTAGAAAAACTAAATCTTAATAAAACATATCGGTTACAAATTCGGTTATTAATTCTATTCTGGTTCGGGTTTAGATTCAATTTTCTGGGTATATAGATTTATGATACATTCTGGTACTTTATCGAGTTCGGTTCACCTACTTTGGCATTTTTGTTATTTTAGTTTTAAGAAATATTCAGATTTTTTTATTTTCCGTATAGAGTTTGGTATAGTATATATCGAGTTAGGGTATTTTTACATAAAAAATTAAAATTTTTTTAAAAATTAATAGAAAAACTAAAATTTGATTTTTGATTTGGTTCTGGTTCGGGTTTGGGTTTAATTTTTCAAATACATAGATTTAGGAATCATTGGGGTATTTTGTCATGTTTTTTTCGGGTTCGGTTCTTCTGATTTGGATTGATTTCAATTCTGTTTTTGGCCCTTTAAAACAATATCTAGAAAACTATATTCAAAATATCAACACGGATCTAAGAACTAAATAAATAGGGATTGAAAAAATAATCAAATCCCACACTATAGCGTGGGTATAAATCCTAGTAGTAGTTATAGATAAACACCATTAGTTAAAAATAATTTGTATTCTATTATTTGACATGAATAATATAACTAACTCTAGGAGTGGTACCTTGGACAAGCATACCAACATAGGCATGTCATTCATATATCATAATCTGCAACAATTTCCAAAACAATTGTGTGTGATCTGCTACTGCGTGAAAATTGTCATGCCCACACAGTTGAATAATTCTTCTACTTAAAATGTATACAATCTAAACAATCTAACGTTGTAGGAAATTCATTTTGTTGTTCTATATAAAGAAGCATCATGTCTTCTGATGATTTGATGTGAGATATCATTCCGTAAACACTTCTATAACAGCACACTAAATTATCTTCATATATTAATTTGTTGTAGACTCCCCTGTTTTGATGTATTCGTTGTATGTGACAACTACATACATATCATATGTCAGATTTCGTATAACAATATATATTTGTAGGGTTGATAAAATCATTGTGAATTAGTTGTCCCGTTAATTAATAGTATTAACAATGCGAACCTTTGTAACATTCAAAAT
Organism: Lepidium africanum; assembly: GCA_900406405.1. Classification (NCBI taxonomy): domain Eukaryota; kingdom Viridiplantae; phylum Streptophyta; class Magnoliopsida; order Brassicales; family Brassicaceae; genus Lepidium; species Lepidium africanum. The sequence goes on along the minus strand of OVAX01000833.1, from coordinate 37,512 downwards.
TGACGATGGAACTCTTTTTCACCAATACATATAATTATTAGAAACATTATTATTGAATGAATTACAATGAACACTTTCGCTATCACATTGTATAGATTATTGAGAACATACTGTCAATGATGTAAGTGATTGATTTTTTGGAGGGAGTTGGTGGATAAGATGATTAATGTTGAGAAAAAGAATTGAGTACAATTTGCTCTTTAGTATCTGTTGGAGGTGGGCTTTGCTTTAGACTCGGCCCATATGGCTTTGATAGGCCCACTAAACACTTAACAGGAAAAAACGTTCATCCTCAGCCTTTAGAAGTCCTTAGCATGCAGTATACGTCAAGACGCTGTGACATCCTGACAGTCGGTGTATAAGCATAGTAATCGTGCACGTCTTTGGCCAATTAATGTGCATTTAATGCGTTGATGTAACTTCACCTAATCATTACCTAGGCATAGCCGCTCTGAGAACATTAAATGCTGACAACCTGATAATTCGGTGGACATGCCCCGAGGTAATGATTCCCTACTACCGGGCCCACATACTACGATCACAGGTCAGCATGGACACCACAACAAAAAGAAAGACAAACCAAAGACACCTTCGCTATAAAAGGAGACATTTGGGACACCGAGCAGGGGATCTGATAAACATTTCTCTCTCTAAAACTTCGAACTTCGAGCATCATATTTATCATTCTAAACGAGAATCCAAACCCGTTCTTGTAATCTCACATACATTTTTATCAATAAACATTGTGCTAATCTCACCACAAACAGTTGACGCCGTCTGTGGGGACAAGGATTACTCTCAACTCAAATGGCAAACACGATCAACTAAATTTCTCAAGTCGAAACAACAAGTCAGACTAAACCTCTGGCGATTCCAATAAAGAACTTGCCGATGACGCCACAACAGCAAGGCGTTGCACCGGACAAAACACCTACCATCGTCCAAGAAGAAAGCCTCCCCGCCCAGCCTACTCAAGGGGATCAATGTCCAGTAACGCACGTTTCCGACCTCGACCTATCAATGGACATAACTGACACGCTGCAACTAATCCTCAACTGCATGGAGCAGATGAGTAAAGAAACCTCTATATGCCTCGAGTCGCTAGCCGCCGCACAGATTGTCTGGCAGGAGCAAATAGCTGGATTCCAGATAGTTCATACTCCTACTAGGTTAAATCAGATCATATTCGACGACTCGCCTGCGCCTCGAGTCACACCGGTAACTCTGCCAGCATGGAGAAGCTTAGAAAGCGCAGAGGAGCTGCAGGCGCAAGAAGAAAGGAGAGTGGAGACCATAGAAATGACCGTGGGCGGCTGGACCTCAAGGTTGCATTAAGCAACAAGCTCGACACCAGAGCTAGGCCTTGTCCGCCCTTAGACGTCAAACACGCCGTTCACACGTCACCTCTCCCGAACACCTGTCAGCATCGATGCTAAGATTACATGCCCTACGTACGAGGGAAGGACCGACCCAAGAAATTTTCTCATGTCATTCACTATAGCTACGGGAAGGACGCGATTCTCCCCTGAAGAGCAAGACGCAGGTCTGTGCCAGTTGTTCGTCAAACATTTGTACAAAAATGCATTGGGACGGTTCACCAAGCTCAAGCCGTACTCAATCGATAACTTCGATTAGCTAACCGACGCATTCTTGAAGTATTACTTGATGTATATAAGACAAAACACCTCTATCGCCGACCTATAAACCGTCCAGCAAGGGCCAGAGTCGCTTCAGGCCTTCCTCGACAGATTTTGGGACGTAGCTGCTGGAGTATCAATAGCGGATGAAAACGTGGTCGAGCTGCTCAGAAAAACGATTAGGCATGAGGATGATTTTGTCATGAGCGATCTAAAGATGCATAAGCTAACCTCCCTGGAAGACGTCATGCATCGAGTGCTCATGCACACGGAGGTCGAGGAGGAAAAAACAGTAAGTGCACGAAGGTACGCCATGCTAACTGGAAGGGCTATGTACAAGAATCCCCCTAGCATACCTGCAGAAATGTACGCGGAACCTTGACAGCACATGAACAAAGAATACTGCAAGAAACAAGCCCCTTCATGGTCGCGGAGGAAGAAGAAGAGTCAGAACCAATCGTAACCGGCCCGGCAAACCGAAGAATAAGATGATGGAACAACACGTGGCACCACCCTAGAAGTCAGCCGGTGGAGGCAGTCTATTGCGAGTTTCACCGCAGCACGACGCACTTCACATCAAAATGTAGAAACTTAAAGGCCAACCTACTCGAGAAGTTCCAGCAGGGCACGGTCTCAGGACCGCCGAAGAGGCGGTGCAATGATAACAGTAAACTCCCCCAGCTAAGGGAAGGGTCAAAATGATCATAGGAGGACTGATGACGTGCAACAATTCCATCAGATCCATCAAAAGCTACAAGCGGAAAGCAGAGGCTGTTGACTACTCGTAAGACGAGATGATCGCGGTAGATCAATGCCTTAGAATTGTTAACAGACTTTCTTCGGACCACGACTGAGAAGGAGGTGATATCTTCTTTTCTGAGGAAGATGCGGACAGACTCGATAAAACTCACAATGATCCTTTGGTATTCAAGATCAGGATTGCCGACTACAAGGTCACTCAAATTCAAATAGATACGGGGAGTTCGGTCGACCTAATATTCAGGGAAGCCTTGGACAAAATGAATTTGAAGGACTTCGCAATGAAACCAGCTCGGCATCCACTCACTACCTTCGACGGCAAGACCTTATACACAGTGGGAACGATCAAACCCCCAGTGTTCTTGGCCGAGATGACGCGTTGGGTATGATTTCACGTCGAGTTGGTACACCGTGGATCCACATGATGAAAGCAGTTCCTTCAACGTATCACCAATGAGTGAAGTTCCCAACTTAGTCTGGTATTTATACCCTAAGGGGGAGTAAAAAAATGGCCCGATTGTGTTTCATCACCGAACACAAGCTGCATACCAACTCGACGTAGACTTACGCGATATCCACACTAATATCCGCGACCAACCAGATAACACCAGACTAACCACCCAAGGAAGCAGCAGATCAAGTCAATATCGATCCAATCTAACCAGAACACTGTGTCGAAATAGGAGCTGAGTTAAACCCAATAATTCCGGCTGAACTAGTGGAGTTCCTCGAGGCCAACGTTTCCACATTTGCTTGGAGCACTACCGACATGACAGGCATCGACCCAAAGGTCACATGCCACAAGCTCAGCATAGACCCCACTTTCTGTCCGGTCAAGAAAAAATGGAGAAAGGTCGGCGCGGACCGAATGTAAGCTAGTAAATGACGAGGTGTATCGGCTTCTAAAGGCCGGATCAATTACCGAAGTGAGGTATCCAGAGTGGCTGGCAAACCCTGTCATGGTCAAGAAAAAGAATGGCAAGTGGAGAGTATGTGCCGATTTCACTGACCTCAATAAGGCATGCCCGAAAGATAGTTACCCACTACCGCACATAGATCAAATTGTCGAGTCAACTGCGGGGAACGAGCTCTTGTCTTTCATGGACACCTTTTCTAGCTATAACCAAATCCGAATGAGCTACATGAACTGGGAGAAAATCGCCTTCATCACAGACAGAGGAACTTACTGTTATAAGGTGATGCCGTTTGGCTTCAAAAACGTCGGGGCAACTTATCAACGCCTCGTCAACAAAATATTCGCAGGACAGCTCGGGAAAACTATAGAAATGTACATCAACGATATGCTCGTCAAGTTCTTATACGCGAACGATCATGACGTACTCTCAGGGAATGCTTTCTAATCCTGAACGAATACGGATGAAGCTTAACCTAAGTGCACGTTCGGGGTGACATCAGGAGAATTCTTGGAGTACATAGTCACAAAGCACGGTATTGAAGCAAACCCTAGGAAAATCTCCGTGATACTCGACCTGCAATCTCCCAAAAGTTCCTATGAAGTTCAACGCCTAACAGGGAGGATAGACGCGCTCAACCACTTTATTTCGCGCTTAACTGATTAGTGTCTCCTGTTCTACCAACTCCTTTGCGATAACAAACATTTTGTGTGGGATGACAAGAGTGAGGACGCGTTCACACAGCTTAAGGCATACATATCGACACCCCCGGTATTAGTGAAGGCAGAAGAAGGGAAATGCTCTACCTATACATCGCCGTGTCTGGCTCGTCAGTTAGCAGTGTGCTCGTCAAGGAGGACCGCGGTGAGAAAAAGCCCATTTTGTACATGAGCAAAGCTTTAGATGGGGCAGAGCCGAGATACTCAACGACTGAAAAGCTGGCTCTTGTCGTGGTTACCGCGGCACGAAAGTTGAGGCCGTACTTTCAATCACACACCATAGTGGTATTATCGAATCACCCACTGCACACCATCTTACACAGTCCAAGTCAATCATGTTGCCTGGTTAAATGGGTCGTTGAACTTAGTGAGTACGACTTAAAGTATAAAGGAAGAACGTCTGCCAAGTCCCAAGTCCTGGCCAACTTTCTGATAGACCTATCGCCAGAATTTGTTCAACTGGACATGGAAGCAACGAGTGCATGGTCATTGCATGTCGATGGATCAACCTCAAAGTACGGGCCAGGCGTCGGTGTACGGCTCGAATAACCCAACAAAGAGATACTAGAACATATATATACTAAAGCCGAGCAATCATCACACTTAAAAATACCATAATTAGGATTCTACGTCCTGCCAATACACGAGTGTTCGGGGTCATAGATGGACGCCGCGTTCAACTTCACGTAGAAGTATCGCTCCTTATACTTATGGAGCTTAGAGGCAAAACCAGAGATAAAATTACACCCCGACATCGCACCGACCGAGAACGTCCCATCCCTATCTTTTTGATGATTAATCTTAGTCAGAAACTCGAAGAACTGGCATTTAATGTTGATACTGGCCGCAAAGCTAAGAAGGAGAATGGCTACCATATTCTGAATACCGGAATTGTGTAGTTGAGAGATAGCGATGCGATGTCGTGCACAATAAGCGACAAGCAGACGTGGAAACGGAAACCGCATACTACATTGTCTAAAAGCGTCTTCGTGCTCCCTCTGGAGGGGTTTACGGCTTCTCATGTGGCTTAGGCACCACAATAATAATCAAATTCGAGAAGTCGCAATCCCTTTGCAACTTCTCAAAGGAAGCATTCGTGCACGACGACGGCGGACGACTTAACCCAATAAGTCACGAATGAAAACTATCCTTATCTCCCTCGAGAACCCCTTCTTCTTGCAGCGCTTGATCAGAAAGAGCCCAAACAACATCGGCGGTAGGTACACTCGAACAAAGGTGTGCCGCAGGCGAATCGGCAGTACGACCAGCGAGAGGACAACTCATCCCTCTCCCACTTCCAGGGTGGCAGTTCACCAAAGCAGAAACAGAGGCTTTATGCCTCGCCATGAGCTCAGTACTAAGTGCTCGACCGCTAGCCGAAGCGACGCCGGAACCAGAGCGGCTAGCAATCATGTCCTCGCGACCGTTGGAACTCTCGTCGCAGGCTATAAACAACACCACCGGAGAATCAATCTCTGTAGACGCTTCCGCCTCATCCTCATGGACGGAAGAAGCGCGAGAATCCGATTCACGACTCATAATTCTCAACGGAAATTCTACAAAAACTACAGACTTCCTAAAACTTAGGCGAAGAACGGTGGATAAGCGATGAAAAATGAAAACGGAATTCACAAGCATAACAAAATCACAGACAAATTGGACGAAGGAATTTTAAGCAGCAGAGATAGAGTAGTACATGTTGAAGATTTGGAAACGATCAAAAAGAAGAATAAAATGAATTTATGGCCTAGAAAAGAAATCGAAGCGACGTGAGTTGAACCGGCGCCGATCGTGTCACACGCCTCCCAAAGTGACCTCACATGCCACAAGCCTCCTGAAAAACCCACGCACCAATTAGCGAAGGACACGTGGAACCAATCATGCACCTATGCGAAGACTAGCATTCCCAACAAGCCATTCAAAGCACCATCATTATTCACCGCGAACATAACTATTTAAATCACACCACGTGTAAAAGGGGTCGAAGCCATGAACGCGAAACAAGACATGTCGTTTTGTTCTCCTCCAATGCTCGAGGAAGACGAACTGGGGGGCTACCATTAGAGGTGGACCTCGCTTTAGCCTTGGCCCATATGGTTTTGATATGCCCACTAAACACTTAGCAGGACAAAATGTTCATCCTCGGCCTTTAGACATCCTTGACATGCGGTATACGTCAAGACGCTGCGACATCTTGACACTCGGTGTATAGGCATTGTAATCGTTCACGTCTTTGGCCAATTAATGCGTATTTAATGCATTGATGTAACTTCACCTAATCATTACCTAGGTATAGTCGCTCTGAGAACATTAAATGCTGACAACCCAATAATTCGGCAGAATGCCCCAAGGTAATGATTCCTTACTTCTGAGCCCACATGCTACGATCACATGTCAGCATGGACACCACGGCAGAGAGAAAGACGAACCAAAGACACCTTGGCATTTCGAACTTTGAGCATCATATTTGTCACTCTAAACGAGAATCCAAACCTGTTCTTGTAATCTCACATACATTTTGATTAATAAATATTGTGCTAATCTCACCAAAAACAGTATCTTAGGTGGCATTATCATTTGTCAACCATTTAGATGAATCCAAATAGGAAGAAATTTTTTGAAAAGAAGATGAGTCTTCAAAATTAAAATATATTTTTAAGTAAGTTTTGATGTTACAATATTTTTCTATCGCTGATGGATGTATTTTTATATATGTAGATATTTTTACCTAAGAAAATATGAATTATCCTTAGATCACATATATCATCAATGGTTCAATTGAAACATATACAATATTTGGAAAGTTTATTCATGAAAATTCATTTAAATCTCTTCTAATTTATTCATGAGCAAAGATGATACAGCAACAAAGTCCTCCTAGCAAAATTGTTTTCCTTTTTCTAATAGTTAGCCTATTTTAATCGCTTACGATATATTTGAAACAAGAGTCTTATTCCCAAAGTTTTTTCTAATATTGTATTTGATGTTATTTGAAATATAAATTGCTTATAATACATTGAAATATTTATAAAATATTTATTATTATATATCGGAGTATATATATATATATTGTCAACTAAATCGACAAGATCTATAACCAAAATCTAATCTATTTATAAAATCTTCTCATAAGTAGTAAAGTAGAGTCGAATTCCACATACCTAAACTATTAGCTGGGGTACGTAATATTAGTCAAGGATTATAATCTTATCCAATCACATCTAACTTTAAATATTCGAATAATTTTGAAAGTAGCTCAATCTGATGGAGAAAACTTGGTTAACCCGATTTGTAACCACAACTCGATATCACATAAGAAGAGAAGAAGAGTATTTGCAGCACATAACAACAAATTTTTGCTTAATTAGCTAATTAACAATAAGTAAAATCTGAGTTTACTATTGTAATTCTTTTGACAATTTTACCCCTATCCCTATATTCTTCATCTTCATCTCTCTTCTTTTTATTCTTTTCACTTCTTTTTTTTTAAAAAACTTTTCTTTATATTCTTCACATACATTTTATAAAGACTTCTTATTCTCACACTTTAATTTTAAGTGATATTGTGTTTGTGATGATTGAATATTTTTGAAACTATTGTAAAAAAACAAACAGGGAACCTTATCATATATTAGTGATTTATGATTTAAGATATCCTAGATTTGCAGATATAGAACTAAGAATGAGTGAACCGTATTTTGTTTTCAGATTTCTCAGAATGAGACACACTTTCTTATGGTAATGTTAACGGACAATAAATATTTTATTCAAGTAAAATGTATGTTACCGGGTAGTGTATTCAAATTAGCGGGTAATAAATGTATTAGCGGATACTGTATACAAGTTAGCACATAACAAATGTATTAACGGGTAACATATTTACGTTAGTGGATAACAATTATGTTACCCATGTAAAAATATACCCATATACAAATTAGCAGATAATAAATATGGTATATATATATATGTTAACTAATAATACAGTGGTACCAAAATAAAATATATGTTACCGAGTAATATATATAAGTTAGCGGATAAATAATATGATATCGTGATAAAATATATGTTATCCGATAACAAACATGAAACATAGTGTCTCCACACTCTTTTCCATCAAATTTCAATAGAGTATTTTGGTCTTTTTATCTCTTTAACCATTATTACTTTCTTAATATCACAAACCATATTGCTATTTATTACATTAGTTTTTATTCTATCTATATAGAGCTAATCACTCATTTAAGAAAATAATTTCTACTTTTCTTGTTCGTTTTGAAATCTTTCTACAACAAAACAAAACTAATTTTTAAAATTTTCTTATTAGTTTTTATTTTAAGGAGACAAGTGGGAACAGAAGCATGTCATTATGTCATAATGACATAAGCTTCATGTGAATTTAGTAAAATATAATTGGCTTTATGTGAAGAATTGGTATCCAGTTTCAAAGTCAATCTTGGTAAAAATAATCACAAGGCTCGAGAAAATTTTAAATCGGTGCGAGTAATAAGCAAACCAAGTCTATTCGGTTGATTCACTATGTTGATGACAGAACACAAGATATGAAATAAAAATTTATAATCAAATGATTAGTGCGGAATAAGCAGACATCAGAGTATAAGTTGAGCGGAGTTAGCAATATAAAAATTTTAGGGAAAACAGTGATATTTCAAATATTTTTTGGAATATAGTTTTGATTAAGATGTTTACTTTAAATATGATATATTTAAGTCTTTCAAATGGCATTTTGAATACTAATTAAATTATTAATTTTTTTTGTTAATAATTGAATTGACAATAGCCAGATCCATAGCCTAAAGTTCATTCATAAAATTCATTCTTAATCTACTAGTGTATTAGAGAAGAATTAAACTTCGATGTCTAAGTTTTTAGCTGGATCATCCGAACCACAAGAATGAAAGTAACTCGATGCAATTTATTCAAAGAAAAATAACAAGCTACATAATGATTGAAACAATGGTTAATGATAAAAGTTATTTCTTCCGAAAAAGCTATTAAATTTTAAATAGATAGTATATGCTTCGAATTTTTGTATGGTCAACAACGGGATCGAAAAATCATGTTTTTTTGTCTACTTTACTCATTCTTTCTACTATTAATGAGATCGACAAATGCCTGATCCATAGCTAAATTGTTTCCACTAAAACTGGCGAGATATAAACTCACCACCTGATGCCAAATTAGATCAAGAACAAGCCAACTGGGCTACCTGCTTCTTGGCAACAAATCAAATTTTAAATGCCAAAAAAAAGCCATCAACATAACAAAATTTATATCCAACATTTATCATCATCAATTATATATAGTCTAAATTTTATAAATCGGAGTTACATAATAATTTAATTATTTAGTCAAACTCTTATAAAAACACATAAAAATATTAATATATAATCATTCTTATATTAGAGATTAATTATATATCACAGGACACAAATAATGAACAAAGGAAACAGAGGATCGTCCACGGATCAAATATATTTTCACATTTGTTATAGTTGAGTGAGAAAAAAAAACATTTACAAGAAATCTAACACTCATCAGCGTAATCTGATCAACTTTGATTCGAGAAATCTACTTTGGTTTTTTTCAGTTCTATGTAATGATGGATTCTTTTGGCAAAAAAATGGGTTAAATATTATGTCATTTGGAAGGAATTAATATAATATTTTGACAAAAAAGTCCTCTTCTCTTTTAAAATATATTTCTTGATAGATTCTGTCAAAAATCATCACAAAATCTTTGACCATCCTACATATCACTTGGGTCTGAAAGTTTTCAAAGACAAATGCAGATGGTATGCAGTTCAATTCATCTGCAACTAAAATTACCATTCATCTATTTAAAATATAGTTCAAAATTCAATAATAAAATAATTACTAATAGGTTGCAGATCAAAATAAAAAGGAAAATAATGGTTTACAGATCAAAATAGATATGCATTCATATCATGCTTTACGTCTGCAATATCAATTTTCTTCTCTCCTTCTTTTTTTTTTTTTTTTTCAAATCTTCCTTCTATTTATTAACAACATTTAATATTTAAATATCAATTAAATATTTAAAGTAATTTCTATAAAAATATGTACATAATTTTATATTTTATTATAATTTTTTTTAAAGTTGGTTTCTTTTGGTTTCCAATTAATATAGATCCAAATTATATCAACCAAAAATTACCCAAATATTCAAATATCTTAAAATATAAAAGAATATTTTTAAAGTACCATAGTATTGAGTCTTTAGATACCCGTTACATTCTCAGTTCGGATCCGATTCTACACGTTCAAAAATTTAAAACTCGTTCAAGTATTTAGGCGGTTCATGATTCGGATTTGAATGATATTTAGACGATTCTTTGGGTCCAAAAATTTAGATACATTCAAATATTTAGATGATTCAGATTCAGATTCGAATTTAGACTATAAATTATTCCTTTCCTCTCTATCTACATTTATATATATATATATATATATATGTTTAATTTAGAATGATCATACTTAAAGTTATAAACGATTATCATCTATTTTTTAGAATGATTATGCACCTATTTTGTCTTTTTAACTGTCATATGTTACATACTTATTAATCTAGTGTAATCAATTTTTTTAAACTAAAATACATACTTAATTAGTTATTTAAATTAAGACATAAAGACTAACAAATATAAAAACAAAATTTAACAAGTTATTTTATAGAAATATAGTATAAATCAATAGAATTATTTAACTAAAAATATAAAGTTATAAAAAGAAGAAGCTGAAACCGTATTTAAAATATAAAAAAATACTTAAAACATTGTTGAATATCCAAATATTCAAAATATTTAGAATTACCAAAAAATATTCATAAAATACTCTAAAAATACTATAATATTAGGTTTTCGGGTATTTGTTTGGTTCTCGGTCCGGGTTCGCGTCCGATAATAAAATAAAATAATAGTTACAAAAAGAAATCTTATAAGAAAATAATAATATAAAAGATGTTCAGTATAATCTGCGTGATATGCATATATTCTATATGATATGCGTGATTTGCATGATCTGTATTTTTTTTATCTGCAATTCACGATTCAAAGTTTTGGTCAAAAACTGAAAATATAGGACAATTATTTTACATGCCTAAAAATAAATTAATAATAGTAATAATAGCAAGTCTTCATCAAAAGCAACACATGGCAAAGCTGAAGACTAAATTGACACAACATTTCGTTGTAAGCTAAAAGTCCAAACCTAGGGAAATGGCTAAGCATAATTCTACAGTATGCGACACATGGGTTTAACAAATATATAATATATAATCCAGAACCAAAAAAAACAGTATAATCGCTAATTCATAGTTTGATTATAAAATAAGATTATGGTCTATTAAAGGAATAGCACAATATATATATCATGGCTTTAGCCATCCGTGTGGTGGCTGCTGTTGCATGGACAATAATGGGCCATAACGAATCTGTGGGCTTCTATTAGAAAAAATTATAATTTTTATATAAATTTATTTGTTTATATATATATATATATATATATTTATTTATTTGCTGTATAACAAGCTGGCAAGAATGAAACGGTAATGGATTTTTCGAACGATAATTTAACTTGTATTAATTATGTAAAACATATATGTTTGATTTCAAGTAGAAAAAAAGATTTAAAGTTGTACAAGAGGACCATTTAGATAATGTAACTACACAATTGGTTGCTATTTTTTTGGTTGAATTGAGAAATTCCAACTTCTAGGAATACAGTAGACAAGAATCTTCAGTCAATGCATCATCACCCTTTAACAGTATATCCCTTTAGAGACCAAAAGAGCTATATACAGTAAAACTTTCATAAATTAATATACGATAAATTAATAACCTCTATAAAATAATACAATTTTTTTGTCTCAAGCTATGATATTATAATATAATATGTTATAAAAAATAACCAAAATTTCTTTAATTTTTCAAATTTTCAATACTTATCATTTTTATTGTAATAGTATTATAAAATAGTAAGAGGTCATTAATCATAAATTATAAAATATATAACTTTCAAAATATTAATCTATAAATGGTTTTAATTGATTTTTTAAAAATACTATAAATTAATAAGTATTAATTATACTCTCTAAAATAATAATTTTTCAAAATCTACTTATTATTATTTTATAGAGGTTTTACTGTATATACCAATTCTAGAAATGAATTCGAATATGAGATTTTTTGGACTTTTAGTACCAAGTACCAAAGAAGCCACTAACCCATCAGCTAAAAAAATATTAATGTTATTTATTGGGTTCTTACTTCTCCTTAGTAATTATAAAATTGATTTGATGGATGCAACATACAAAAAATAATGATCTTGTACCAAATCTATATAATAAGGTACAAATTTCAATCAATATCACATGCATTGCTCATGTAGCACAATGTTTTTCAACGGCCCAAAATTTTGTCTTTTAAAAACAACTAACAGAACTGTTATTCTTTTTTATCATTTTTTGCATGTTATCAAATTATAAGATGACTATAGATACTTCTGGAATATCAGTGGAAATTTTTTAAAATGGTTCAAAAAATATATTATAGTTGACAAACAATAGATGCACTATAAAAGTAATTGAATAAATAAAAAGCTATGAATATCATTTTCAAACAAAAAATGATTGAAAGAAAAGATTTTTAATGTTGAAATTAAGAATAATAAAAGGTAGAGAAGATGAGGTTTGTAGCCAACATTTTGATAGAAAAGATTCTAAAGATGAGCTTTGTGGTTGGCTCCACTATATACATCTCTTTCTAACACCCATGTGTGAAGGTCCCCATTACATTTTCATATTCAAGTGCTTGTCTTGGCTCTTTTTTCTTTCTCCATCATCTTCTCCTTTGCTTCAATTTCAAATATTATATATATTACTTGAAATGATACAAATATATTATATCCTCTCATCTCTTAGTTCTCATCCATATCAACAATGGTTCTACAAAAAGAGGAAAACAATAATCTTGAAATGATTAGTCAATTAGTTGCCTTACCCCTTTTTTATATTTTAGCCTCACTACCATATAATCTCTGGTTTCAATTTTGGAAAATCTGTTGTAACATGACAAGTCATGTTCATGGGGTTGGATATACATAAACACACATTGCATTATTGGCTATATAGATGTCTTCTAGTACTTCTGTTCAGTCACATTTTTCTCATATTAATAGTTATTCATAATTTGTTTTGGGTTTAGTTTGGTTCCATGTATAACATGTAAAAACTTTGATTCTATATCCGGTAATATATATGTTGTCCACACTAGTATAGTCTAGTGGTTGAACAAAACTTTGGAAAGTCCGTGAGTTCTTAAATTCAAACTTTTCTGAATTCACATGTGTGTGTGGCATTTTCAAATGTTTTTACATGATTTTTCATGATCTTCAGGCGTAGTAGATTTTGCGCTGCTCATTGACCCAAGAACCAGCTAAAAACAATATATGATAATCATCGAAATATAATGTCTCGTCGACCAAAACAACAATGTCTAATTGTTCCACCATTTCTAATTCGTCTTCATAGATATTATAGACAACTTAGAATTGTGTGAAGAAATACATGTTCAAAACGTACCATACCTTTAACAAAAAAGAAAAAGAAAATGTACCATACAAAATGATTAAAATATTGTTTCCGAAAGTCAAATCAAAACTTATTGATCAAATCTCAAAACAACCACTGAATAAAACGGTAAACATATCGAAATTATTTATGAAAGGGAATAAAAACTTCAATACTTCATAAACTCTAAAAAATAATCATCATTGTCAACCAAGTATAACTGCACTAAACTTAAAGTATAAACACATCACAAATAATGCATAGTTTTTATATATTTATGATGCTTCACTTAACTGCCTCTTAAATATACAATATTACCACTTCATTTAAATGAATTTCACATATATCCAAACTCAAAAATCTCATATACTAAGACAACCTCTTCATGTATAGTGAACTACCATGTGGTGTGCCTTTTGCCTCCCCACATCATGTGGGGTTACATTTGAATGCAACATACTAAAAATATTACAAAATTCTTAAATTTCATTATGTTTGTTTATGACCATATATATATAATTCCATGTTTTAAGATGGTTAATCAGTGACATTAGCAATGATCTAAAAGTAAAGGTAGTAATTATTTTGAATTTTTGTGTTAACCATTGGATAGGCACAAGATTACATTCGTAATCCAAACTTTAAATCCAATTATGTAGGGTTACACGTCTATTTAGGATCGAAGTTTGAGTTAGTGTAGATATTGATAACTGTGCGTGGTGGTTTAGTAGTTGAAACAGCATAATTCGAATATCCCTGTTATGATTTTCAACTATTCTTAATTATCCGTAAATACTTTTATTGATAAGAAAAATCTATATTTCTATGGACATAAAGTAAATTAGAGATTCGGCTTGAAATTTTGGATTAAGATATAATAAATAAAGTATTTTTTTGAGCTACCAAATCCATTATTTATGTGTATAAGATATGTTATTATAGTATATTATGTATACATATAATTACAAAGCATACATATAAAGAATATTAGGAATGGATAGGTATACATAATGAATGATAAAAAAAAAAAAAAGCAAAAAGGTGATCAGTGATAGCTCCAAATTCACGTTGCCCCCTCGTGGGCTTAAGGATTCCAAATCAATATTGTGTCCTTATGGTACGATCTGTGGGCTGATAACAACATTTTGATGTGATCACTAGCCGGTTTTTTTTTTTGGTTGCTCAAATTGACTCCACTATGTTGTGTGTATAAAAACAATCGGTGGTAGTTAGTAATATGTATATCTAAGGTATCTTCAACAATGCATCTTATTTTGAAAAAATGAAAATTTTAAAATAAGGTTTTGAGGTTAGAGAATTCTAACAATAATCTCCAAATAAAATGTTTAAACAATTAGTTATTTGTATCATAATCTCTAACACTAACAAAAAAAATTTCAAAATGACAAAACTTTATAAATAAATATAAAACACACATCAAAATTATTATACACAATACTACATGAATATATAAAATTTACATGATAATTAAATATAATTAAAAGTTACATTTGTAATAATAAAGCACAAACAAATAAAAATTATAAAGTTTTAAATTTTTTTGTTTGATGCAATTTTGTTTGTATAATATTCCTATGTATCTTTTGTTTATATATATATATATATATTGGATGTTATTCTTTAATATACAAACTTTAGTTATGTATTATACACATGCTTTATGAATGACTATATATTGGCTAGCAGAGAAGATGACGGCACGAGAGGACTTGGATTCTAGAACTGCAGATGAAGCCATGATTGACGTGGGTGAACGAGAGAGGCCACTCGTCTCACATCCAACATGGTCTGTAGCTTCGAATAATCCAAATTAAAAGATTGCTCATGGTGATGGTGATGCTTTAGGTCGTGATAGTGTGACCGAAGCAATGTTGATTGATAATGCGATTAAAGATCCAAACCTTATTGGTTCTCTTTCGATGAAGACTGGTCATGATGAGGGTAATGTGCAGAAGACATATTCGAATACTATGCAAGTGTCGTGGGCTGATAAAGTAGGCACTTCTCGTCATGGTGGAGGTTTACTACATACGTCTAGGGTTTCTGGAGATTTTTTGAAATCAAGGGTTCGAGTAGAGTTTCCATAAGGACGAGATGGGGAACTGAAAGTGTGCATTAATGATGAAGCCATTTTGGCGTTAAATGCTCTTTGGGACAACTGCATGTATATCAAAATGCTTGGTCAAAGTATTAACATCTCTGCAATGACAAGAAAGCTCCATGAGTTATGGAAGCCATTGGGTCCAATGAAAGTGATTGATTTACCTAGGAATTTCTTCCTTGTTCAATTTGGTGTCGAAAAAGAATACCTTCATGCTCTTACAGGAGGTCCATGGAGAATGTTTGGTAGTTATCTACTTTCTCAAGCTTGGACTCCTCATTTTGATCCCTCTCGAAGTGATATAAAGACTACTCCGGTATGGATTCAGATTGATAGATTACCGTTGAACTTTTATCATGATGCTCTTCTTTTAGAGATTGCCCGTGGTGTTGGGAAACCTATCTGTGTGGATGATAACACGTTGAATTTTATGAGGGGGTGTTTCACTAGAATATGTATTGAGGTAGATCTTTCAAGGCCGTTGAAAGGGTCTATTTTAGTGAATGATCATCAATACGTCGTGGAATATGAGGGGTTGGCGAATATCTGTTCACACTGTGGTATTTATGGACATTTGGTTCGAAATTATCCTCAAATCCCGAGAGAACATGTCGAAGATTTTGCCACTGTGGCAGGTGCTCCTATCACTGTTGTGGATACTCCGATGAATAGGGAGGATGGGTTTACACTGGTCCGTAAACATGGGAAAGGAAGTTCTAGAGATTCGTCTGCGACTACGGGTGTTAACTCGGAGAATGTTATGTCTGAGAAGAACAATATTGGTCAAGTACCGTGTGGAGGGAAGGAGACAGGATTGAAGATTCCAGGGAACGATGCTGCAACTAGAAAAACTGCCGTGAATGGGGCTGTTGGACCTGTTACTAAAGGGAGTAGAAAGGAAGTGAAATATAGTCGAGAATTGGTGGATATTACAAAGAAGAAAACTTCACAGGCTTCGTCTTCCGATAGGTTTGCGAACTTAAGTGAAGAATGTTTGGTATCGGAGTTGGAGACTATTTCCATTACTGATTCGGGGAATAAAGAGAATATTATAATGGCATCAAATGTCGTGACTACGATGCCATTACCAGAAAGTGAAGCTTGCGTGTTATCGGGTGATGATCATATCCATGATGTTAGTCACGCTAGTGATATGCGGAATCCAAATAGAAAAGTTAGAAAGTTTGGAGTGAAAACTGGCCCCAAGAAGAAAGATTTTAAACATAGCTGTCTATCTCGTGGGTTAGTTTTTGGTGATGGAGAACCGGAACCGGGGAAGGTAGCTACTATTAAACGGTCTCGTTTGGCGGATGAGGTGATTAGTCGTGCGGGTGTTGATTTCTCATATCCTCCTACTACGGCTCCACTGGTGAGGTCAGAGGTGACTGGCATGGACTCGGTGATGGGACAGCAAAAGCCAGATGCAAGTGATTCTTGTCCATGGCTTGCGGCTGGTCTAGATGCTTTTTGTAAGTCTAATCCACCAAGTGTTGATGGTACGACCTCAATGCGAGGATAATGGGTGTCCCCGGTAGTTCACGCTGTCTTTGATGCTATGTTTATGATGAATGCTATTTTTTGGAATTGCCGGGGGGCTAATAAACCCAATTTCCGTAGGGTAGTGAGATACATGTTGAAGAAGCAAGTTGTTGATATTATGGCACTTTTTGAAACCCATGCTGAAGGTGTTCAAGCATGTCAGATTTGTAGAGGTTTGGGGTTTGAAAACGAGTTTCGTGTTGATGCGCGTGGTCAAAGTGGGGGTCTATGGCTCCTATGGAGATCTAGTATTGGTGAGGTGGCGATTTTAGAAGCTTTTGACCAATTTATTTATGCGACAGTCACTAGTGGAGATGAGGTGGTCCACTTGATTGTTGTATATGCTGCTCCTTCGGTTAGCAGGCGTAGGGTCTCTGGTCCGTTGATTATAAGTGGAGACTTCAATACGATTGTTCGTTTGGACGAGAGGACGGGGGTAATGGACGTTTGTCACCTGATTCATTGGCATTTGGAAACTGGATCAATGAGTTGTCACTAATTGATCTAGGATTCACGGGGAGCAGGTTTACATGGAAATGTGGGAGGTCGGAGTTAACGTTTGTAGCTAAACGGTTAGATTGAATTCTTAGAAATTCCGAAGAAAGACTTAAGTGGCATGAAGCTAAAGTTTCTCATCTACCATTCCTAGCTTCAGACCATTGACCTTTATACTTGCAGCTCCATCCGGTGTCTAATGGGGATCCTCGACGTCGCCCATTCCGTTTCAAAGTTGCATGGCTGCAACATCCCAGCTTCAAAGAACTACTGTTGCATTCTTGGAGAAATGATATTTGGATAGATGATGCTCTCCAAACTCTGAAACCTCAGTTGCTTAGTTGGAATAAAGAAGTGCTTGGGAATGTACATAAGCGTAAGGAGAAGTTAATCAAGGATATCAAAGTTATTAAAGATTTGTTGGAGTTTCAATGTTCGGATCTTTTATTGGCTAGAGAAGAGTAATTGGTTAAGGAGCTGGAGGTAGTGCTCGAGCAAGAAGAAGTGCTTTGGTTTCAGAAATTATGAGAAAAATGGGTGCAATTGGGAGATCGAAACACTCGGTTTTTTCACACTTCCACCATTATTCGCAGACGCAGAAACCAGATAGAAAGCCTCAAAAATTTTGAAGGAATTTGGGTAGATAATTTGACTGAGTTGGAAGTAATGGCAGTTGATTATTATCGCACTCTCTACTCCATGGATGATATTGAAGCCCATGTTGACTCGTTGCCTCTTATTGGTTTTGCTGGTCTTTCTAGTGAAGATTTTCGCTCCTTAACTCTCCCTTTCTCGATTAACGAAGTGGAGACTGCTGTGCGGAGCATGGGAAGTTTCAAAGCTCTTGGCTCTGATGGATTTTCTTCAATTTTCTACTAGCAATGTTGGGATCTTGTAGGTGGATCAGTGTGTCGTTCTGTATTAGAGTTCTTTGAGTCTGGCGTGATATAGGAGGGTACCAATGATGCCTTGTTGGTGTTGATTGCGAAGGTTGAAAATCCTAAATGTATTATGCAACTTTGTCCTATTAGCTTGTGCAGTGTCTTATTCAAGACTATCACAAAAGCAATGGTTCTGAGGTTGAAGAAGCTTATGCCGAAACTTATTGGCCCTGCACAAGCGAGTTTCATCCCTGAAAGACTAAGTATGGATAACATCGTCATTGTACAAGAAGCAATACACTCAATGCGCCGAAAAAAAGGTAGACGAGGGTGGATGACAGAATCTGCTGGGATTTTCTGGAAAACACCCTTTAAGCTACGGGACTACCAAAGAAATAAGTATCATGGATTATACAATGTGTCTCTGGTCTATCAATGACTTTACTTTGGAATGGTGAAGAAGCCGAGCCCTTTAAACCAATGCGGGGTCTTAGATGAGGTGACCTGTTGTCACCATATTTGTTTGTACTTTGTCTTGAACGACTTTGCCACCAAATATAGTTTGCGGTTGCTTCAAAGGCTTGGAAACTGATATGATTATCGAGAGAGGGTCCGCTTTTGTCCCATTTGTGTTTTGCAGATGACCTCATATTGTTCGCTGAAGCATCGATTGCTCAGGTTAATGTCATTAGATCCGTTTTAGACTGTTTTCGTGAAGCATCAGGTCAACGGGTGAGTCTTGAAAAATCCAAGATCTTCTTCTCATCTAATGTATCTCGTGATTTAGCTACACGTATAAGTGTCACAAGTGGTATCCAACGGACGTGTGATCTACGTAAATACCTTGGAATGCCTATTCTTCATAAACATATTAATAAAAATACATTCAAGGATGTGGTAGAGAAGGTTTCTTCTCGTTTGTCGGGTTGGAAGAGCCGTTTTCTTAGTATGGCCAGTAGAATCACTTTGACAAAGTCAGTGTTATCTTCGATTCCTATCCATTCTATAAGTACAATATCATTACCTAAACGAATTGTGGATAGTTTGGATAAACTATCTCGCTCCTTTATTTGGGGTAGTATAATGGAAAATCAAAAGATACACTTGATATCTTGGGACCGGGTCTGTGATCGCAAGGAAAATGGAGGCTTGGGTATTCGAAAGACAGCTCTTATGAATCAGGCGCTGTTAGCAAAAATCGGGTGGAGATTACTCCAGGACAATACGAGCTTGTGGGCTCGGGTTTTTCGATCCAAATACGATGTGGGTTCCTTAAAAGGAGATTGATTGACTATGTCTGTGAAGAACATGGTCCTCGACGTGGTGTAGTGTGGTTGCAAGTATTCATCAAGTACTTGTTCGTGGGGTGAGAAGGGTCATTGGAGACGGTCGTTTGATTGATTTTTGGCACGACCGATGGCTTGGGAAGGAAGTGTTGAGTGCAGTTTCTCTCTTTGAAATTCCATTGCATCTTCAAAATCTGAAAGTAGCGGCCTTTTGGACATGGGGTTTAGGTTGGAATATGGTCCAATTACAGAATTTCATCCCTGAGAATATGAGACTACAACTAACCTCCGTTGTAGTCGATGATGTTAGTGGTGCTCGTGATCAGATGTCTTGGGGAGGAAGTGTGGATGGTAAGTTCTCTGTTAGTTCTGCTTATGCTTACTTGGCGACTAATTCAAACCCGAAGTAGAATATGCAATCCTTCTTTTCAAGAATTTGGCGAGTACAAGTTCAGGAAAGAGTGAAAGTTTTCTTATGGTTGGTAGCACATCAAGCGATTATGACGAATGTTGAATAAACCCGAAGACATTTGAGTCCTTCAGCACTTTGCTCGATTTGTAAGGCAGGTGATGAGTCAATCTTTCATGTCCTTCGTGACTATCCTGCTATGTATGGAATTTGGATACGAGTTGTGCCACGATGATGACATAGATGGTTTTTTACAGCATCTCTATTGGAATGGATCTTTGGGAATCTGGGTAATATGTTTAACGCAGATGGCTACTCTTGGGCAACCCTCTTTGTTGTCGGCCTTTGGTGGACTTGGAAGTGGCCATGTGGGAAGGTTTTTGAAGCTGTTCAGCATTGTAGAGATCGTGTGTGCTTTATTAAAGGTAAAGCTCGTGAGGTACAATTGGTACATTCACAGAAGACAATTATGGCAAGATCTCACTCTCGTGAAACTCGATTGATAGGGTGGGTCGTGCCTCAAGAGAATTAGGTCAGAATAAATACGGATGGCGCCTCGCATGGTAACCCGGGGAGAGCAACTGCGGGTGGAGTTATACGGGATGCTAATGGTTCATGGTGTGGTGGTTTTGCTTTGAACATTGACATCTGTACAGCACCATTAGCAAAGCTTTGGGGTGTGTACTATGGTTTGTATGTGGCGTGAGAGAAGGGATTTCGACGTGTGGAGTTGGAGGTTGACTCGAAGGTGGTTGTGGACCTCCTTACTAAGGGGATTAGTGATTCTCACCCTCTCTCTTTCCTGGCACGATTGTGCTATGACTTTCTTTCAAGGGACTGGCTAGTCCGTATTGTATATGTTTATAGAGAGGCTAACCGTCTTACCGACGGGTTAACTAACTATGCTTTTACGTTGCCTCTTGGTTTTCATTCTTTTCACGTGATTCCAGATTGTTTGATTTATGTTATTACTGAGGGTTCTCAGTGGATGTTGAGATATAGGATTGTAGCTACTTGACATTTTTCTCTAATATAAATAAACTCAGGGGCTTAGCCCCTATTTTTGACCAAAAAAAAAAAACTTTAGTTATGTATTAATGTACTTATTTTATATAAAATTAAATTTAAAACTATTAATAGTAGTAATACATATCAGTATAACTAAACTATAAATATCAAATATTTTTGAAGTCTTGAATAGTGGAACCTCAAATTTGAGGTTTCACTATTCAAGACCTCAAAGTGGAGAGTTTGTTGGATTTCAAAAAATTTCAAAATATGAAGTTTTAAGGGTTTCTGGAGATGCCCTAATCAAATTGTAATGATCCAAATGTTTATGATTATTATAACAAATAATCATTATGAAATAGAACCATAAAATATGTTTATGAGTGATAACTTAACTAATAAAAATGTATAAAATACGGTAAATTTTATAAGTTGCAATTTTTATGATACTGTTGTTTTGAAAAAGAATACTACTAAGAAAATAGTTGTTCCAAGATACTGTTTTATAACATAAATTTTCAGACCTTATAAGTTTTTATAAAACCTTCAATAAAACTTAGTAATATTTTGCTAGGGGTTTGGGAAGAAATGTTTAAACTATAGATTCTGCAAAAATATTAATAATATTTTATAACATGTGCTATGAAAATTTTAAACCTTTAAATGTATTTACTTTATTTAACTTCTAGGTTAATTTGTGTTTTTTTGATGTATATAGCAACAACTATTGTTTATATCAATCTAAGAAAACCTTTTACAAAGCTCTAGGTTTCTTTTCATGGTATTAGAGCCCAAGATTTTGGCCCATTAGACACACTACTAAAAGTTTATTGTGGGTTTGACCCAACATGCATGTATCCTGCTGATGCATATGTTCTGGTGTTTTGAGATGTTTGGTTATACCACTTATCATATCGAGGGGGTGTGTTAGAATGTAATTGTCCCACATCGGAAGTTGGGACCATTCTAATCTACTATATATAAGATAAGGGAGAATCCACTTATTGCCAATTGGTTTTGAGTTGGAAACCCATAATTTAACATGGTATCAGAGCAAGAGTTTAGGTTTTACAAACGATCCTATTCCTCTCTTCTATTTCTCTCTTTCGTTGACCTCTACAACATCAATTTTTCTCTATCGATTTTGTCTCTTTTTCGATGGTTACCCCCATCGTCTAGTGGTTCAGGACATCTCTCTTTCAAGGAGGCAGCATGGATTCGACTTCCCCTGGGGGTAGGGTACTACGAAAGGAAGTTGATCATGAATTATCCATAAAGTTAGAATAGATTCTTCTTAGGTCGATGCCCAAACGGTTAATGGGGACGGACTGTAAATTTGTTGGCAATATGTCTACGCTGGTTCAAATCCAGCTCGGCCCAATAATTTGTTGTCTACATAACTTTTTATGTTTTGCATATCATTAATGACATATAAGGGTAAGAAAAATAGTAAAATTTCAGGGGATATTGATATTTCAACTTCACTCTTTTCTTTATTTCTTGTGTCTAGTTACTTTTTAGTTTCCATAAAAAATGCTGATCTTGATCTTGCTAAGGATCCCGATATGGATTCTTAAATTCTTTAAATATAAACTTTAATGAACAGAGGTGAGAAAATAATCTTTTTTTTTACAAAAAAAAAAGATTTTCAATCGATTTGATAAGAATGCAAGGATTACTTGTAATCCGTCTTGTTATCACTTCGCCAATATATGGCTCTCTTTCTGGACATCCAGGCAAGAGATACCTATTACACGACACCGGATCAATCCTTATGATCTCTCGCCCAGTGATAACCCTGGTGCAGTTATTTCGCAGCCTCCTTTACGTGGATCAAACTACGATGAATGGTCCTTGAATCTACGATTGGCACTTAGGGCTCGGAAAATTTTTGGTTTTGTGGATGGCTCGATTCCCAAACCAGATGATGACTCAGATGATATTGAAGATTGGTGGGCAAATAACGCCATGGTCATCTCTTGGATCAAACTTACAATGGCTCCTAATCTTAGTAGCTCGTTATCTGTCATAAGATCTCCCATGACCTATGGACTCATATCCATATTTGGTTTTCAGTGAAGAATGAAAAGAGAGTCCAACGTTTAAAGACAGAATTGGCAAATTGCCAACAAAAAGGAACTACAGTTGAGGCTTACTATGGTAGGTTAACAAAATTGTGGACTAGTATCTCCGATTTCTAGCGGGCAAAGACTCCTGATGAGATTGCACGTGAGCGGGAAGAAAATAAACTTCATCAGTTTTTAATGGAGCTTGATGAAGCAATTTTCAGATCTGTGAAGTCTTCTTTGCTTTCTCGTGACCCTTTATCGAGTGTAGAGGAGGCTTATCAGGTTGTAGAATCAGATGAGGAGTCTAAACGAGCAAGTCATTTACTTGAAGAAAGAAATGAAGGAGCAAGCTTTGCATTACATGCAACTTCACGATCACGCAACCCAAATCCTCCAGACAAAAATGTTTTGTGTACTAATTGTGGTCGTAAGGGTCATCTCGCTGTGAATTGTTTTCGGCGCATTGGATACCCTGAATGGTGGGGAGATAGACCGTGTTCTGAACCTTTTCCTCCAATAAAGGGAAATGGTACAAATCCAAAAAACCACCATGACAGCTCCTTTATTATGCTCCTCGACATGACAATATGACTCACGCGCAACATGTCTCGGCTTCTCCATCTGTTTTTGCTGCCAATTCGGTTATTATGGACTTTGATTGTATTGGTTTTATTGGTTTAAATGATCAATAGTGGAAGACTTTGGTTCGGATGCTTAATGAACGACCTTACACGTATGTTACTCCCCTTTCGGGTACGTAATTTTATGAATTTTGGATTTATGATACATGTGCTTCAAATCACATGACGGGAAATTTGGATTTCCTTCATGACAAACGTGTGATGTCTCCAATGAGCATCAAACTCCAGAATGGTTGTTTAACGGTGTCTATGACACAAGGATCAGTTCGGTTGGGTTTTAATTGGCAGTTGTCGAATGTGTTATTTGTGGATGGTTTGGATTGTCATCTTATCTTAGTCTCTCAATTGACAAAAGATAGTGGTTGTATGTTTCAGTTTTCTGATAGGCTTTGTACTGTCCAGGACGGCATCACACAGATGCTGATTGGGGTGAGTGAGCAAGTACGAGGATTGTATTTTTGCTGAAGTATGGTCTGTGCAGCGGCTGTGACAGCAGGGGTTGACAATGTCTCGAAAGCTCTTTGGCATAGGCATTTTGGACATCTTTCTTCGATAACGATAAAGATGTTTCCTTTTTCCAAGAATAATACTTGTCATTTTGATTCAAAGTCCTTTGACGTTTGTATTCAGGCAAAACAAACTCGCGATTCTTTCCCATTGAGTAATAATAAAACTTTGGCAATTTTTGAATTAGTACATTGCGACATGTGGGATCCTTATCGTACAACTTCTATCTGTGGCATTGTGACCTGTGGGTTTTCTTGATAAAACGGCAACTACAGAAAAATTGAAACAGTTTGTTGCATTGGTCGAGTGTCAATTTGAAACAAAGCTGAAAAAGAAATGTAGTGATAACGGCTCCAAATTTGTCAGTGTCTCGACTTTCTTTGCTGATAAAGGAATACTACATAAAATCTCTTGCGTAAGAACTCCCCAACAGAACAGACGGGTGGAAAGAAAGCATCGCCATATACTTAATGTGGCTAGATCCTTACAATTTCAGGCGAGTTTGTGGAATTTTGGAGTTATTGTACTCTTATCACAGTGTATTTAATCAATCACACTCCTTCAACTATTCTAAATGGTAAAACTCCATTTGAGCTTCTCTATCATCGCCCGCCGCTTCTTACTTACTTGCAAATTTTCGGTTGCCTTTGTTACACACATAAATAAAAAACATAATGGTGACAAATTTGCTCCAAGGTCTCATAAATCAATATTTCTCGGGTATCCCATGGGCAAGAAAGGATGGCGGGTGTATAACATTGAGACTGGTGTTATCTCTATGTCACGAGACGTTATATTTATTGAAGAAGATTTTCTATACGCATCATGACTCCGACGCTATCACACCTCCGGTTTCTCATCAGATTTTTAATGATGATGTCTTTGATGAACTTGTACAGGTTATGCATGGAGTTTCAACCGTACCACCTGTAATGGTTGAACTTGATCCCCAACAAATTTCTCCTCCCACATCGTCTCCTTTACCTGCTTCACCGAATGATCTTGTGTATCCGATTTTGATACCTTTACCACCTAACCAACTGCTCCTACGCCTCTTGTACTTGTTACACAACCCCTTGGAAAAGGTTGCAGAAAAAAGATAACATCTAAAAAGCTACAGGATTATGTAACTAATATTGTGCCGATAGTGAGTTCGTTGACTCTTCATGGTACTCGATCGATGATTATATTGCTTGTGATCAGTTTTCTCCTCATCACCAAGCTTTTCTTGCTGCGGTAAATTCTAGAGTTATACGTTGAGGCGTTTAAGGATGATAATTGCCGTCAAGCAGTTCGTGGTGAAGTAAATGCTCTTGAGGATAATGAAACTTGGACAATTGTCACTCTACCTCCGGGAAAAACAGAATTGGGCTATAATTGGGTGTTTACTATTAAGTATAGTTCTGATGGTACGATAGAGCATTACAAGGCTGGCCTTCTTGTGCTCAGAAATAACCAAACCGAAGGCATTGACTACACTGAAACGTTTGCTCCGGTTTGTAAGATGGTAATGGTTAGATCATTCTTGGTATTTTCTATTTCACGTGATTAGAAGATACACCAGATGGATGTACACAATGTATTCCTTCATGGTGATTTAGACGAGGAAGTATATATCAAATTCCCACTCGGATTCAAAACATATGATAAATCTCAGGTTTGCAAGCTTCATAAACCGTTATATGGTCTTCGTCAGGCACCTCGATGTTGGTTTGTAAAGATCCAAAAATCGCTGCTCGAATATGATTTTCAGTAGTCATTATCGGACTACTCCTTATTTACTTTGAATGATCCACACGGTAACTTATCTCTCCATGTTTAGTTTATGTGGATGATTTAATTGTTTCTGGTAGCACCTTAGAGTTAATCACTCGGTTCAAGGAGTACTTAAGTACTTGTTTTCACATGAAAGATCTCGGTGTTCTCAAGTATTTCCTTGGTATTAAAGTAGCTCGCACTCCAAGTGGTATGTATTTGACACAACGTAAATACACTCTCGATATAATCTCTGAGACATGATTACTTGGAGTTAAATCCACCACACATCCGATGAACCAAAACCATATGCTTGCATTATCTGAGACAACTTTATTGTCTAAACCATCGATGTATCGACGTGTTGTTGGTAGGCTTATTTATCTCGATGTAACTACACCTGAGTTGTCTTATGCGATACATATATTGTCTCAATTCATGAATGCTCCAAGCCAAGAGCATTGGGATGATGCAATGCATGTCATCCGATATTTGAAACTCCGACCCGGACAAGGCATTCTTCTTCTCGCAAACACTGACCTACGACTTGTTGCTTGGTGTAATTCCGATTGGGCTGTTTGCCCTTTGTCTCATCGGTTTATTACTGCGTGGTTCATCCAGCTCGGTGGCTCACCGATTTCATGGAAACCAAGAAACTGGATACCGTTTCTCGCTCTTCTGCTGAAGCCGAATACAAAGCCATGGCTGATTCAGTAAGTGAGATACTCTGGTTACGTGAGCTGCTTACCACCCTTAGTGTTGATTGCTCGGTTATAATACCGTTACATTGTGATAATCAATCTGCTATACATCTCATCAACAATCCGGTTTTTCATGAACGCAGCAAGCATATCGAGAAGGATTGTCATTTCAGTCTAGATGAGTTTGTTCGAGGTGTCATTCGAACAACACATGTTTCTACAAAACAACAACTGGCGGATATACTTACCAAAGCCCTTGGTCGACGAGAGTTTGATGAGCTCATTTCCAAATTGGATCTTTGAGATCTTCATACTCCAACTTGATGGGGGGTATTAATGGATATTGAGAACTACTAATACAATTACATTATATTGTTATATAATTATGTATTTACCTTATTTAACTTCTAGGTTAATTTATGTTTTCTCGATGTATATAACAGCAGCTATTGTTTCATATCAACCTCAGAAAACTTTTTACAAAACTCTGGATTTCTTGTCAAACATAATTTTGATTTTCTTAGTTTTGAAATGTAACATCAACAAAAAGTGTAGTGTTTTATGTAGATATTATAATGTAACATGTTGTAAATTCGATTATTCAAATCAAAGAATTCATGAATTTTATAAACAAGTAATGAAGAATAAATATTTTTTTAAACATGTGTAACAAAAAATAGATAACAAGTATCAAACGTGACTTTGTGTTTCACCTTCGACCCGATGACAAGACGATGCTACTGGAAAGCACTAATGTGTGAGAAGATACGTTGAATTTACTTTCTCTAAATTTTAATATTCAAATAGAGCCATGGGCCTAATATCCAGAAAATATACAAGATGCTTTTGGTTTTGCTAGATCCATTAGGGATGTTAATATAGGATTCAGACCCATGGGCCTAATATCCAGAAAATATATCGTAGATCTTCGTATATTTATCAAACTTTAAAATAAACAAAATGTTTTTACGTTCAGAAACTTAAAAATTTTAATCAAAATTAGCCAACTTATTTATTATTATATTTTTGGTTAATTTCACGTATTGCGAAATAATATTATTTTCTTTAGTGGCAATCTACATAAATTTTGCAGGCATCACCAAGTTACCAACTAATTACAAGTCCGAGCTCTTCCTAAAAATCACAAACTCCCAAATCATATATTACCACTGATGGTGAATTACTAAATAATTTTTATAATATTTTCAATATTATGAATCTCTTATCATCCAATGTATTTTATCCCGTCACATATTTGATATTATTATTTCTTTCCACTGATTGACATATTCTCTAAGTTGATCTTGAATCAAAAGAACTTCACTATTATTATCATTAATTTTTTATAAATTTTTTATAAGAACGTCTTTATCAACTTTTTGTTTTCTTGGAAAAATTAAAAGCTAATGAATTATAACACCAAATGTTCAGTAAGACTCCCCACAACACTTGATACTCTATCTAAAAACTGGTTCTAAGGTCAGTTTAACATTCACAAAAAGAGCAGACTGTATAAGCTAAATCTTGAAGAGATCCAACCATGGCATAAGATTCCCCACAACATTTGAAAATAGTATGTTTCTCATCTTTTCTTGCTCAATTGATAACTTCTGTAGTTTGAAATGAGAACCAATTGATGTTTTAATTAACCTGCATTCAGTCATTCCAAATATTTTAATCAATATAAGGGAGGTTTATTGGAGTGTGGAAATCCATATAGAATTTTTTAGATTTTAAAATCAAATAAAGTCAATTTAAAAATCAATGGACTAGATTACAAAATTAAACAATGCTTGAATAACACATGATTTATATATAGATATCAAAATCAATGCTTAAATCACACATGATTTGAATATGGATTTTAAAATCATTGATTGAATAACACATGATTTTGTAAGGATTTCTAAACCCATCAAAATCCATTAAAATTCACCCTCCAATAAACCCCCTAAACTTCTTTTCGTTTTTTGTCATCGAAGATGACTAAACCGGGAAAAAAGACCATCAACTATCAACCCAACTCCGTCCGGTTGCTAGAGATTCCAGCAATCACGGGTAAAAGGAGAATGATGAAAAATGAGACCATAACCGATTGTCTTACTAACTTAAGCTCTAAAACAAATGAATAGCGACAAAAGCAGTAACTTAAGCTTGCGGGAAGAAGCTACAATCTTAAGCACATTCAAATTGTTGACCCATTTCGAGATTGAGATAGATACATTGTGGCAACTCCAACAAAAAAAATAATTGGAAAACCACACTAGAAAAAAAAGAACTAGGATAATGTTCAAACCATCGAAACCGACAAGACAAAGCTCTCGGAAAATTAACTGACCAAAGCGTCGGAGAAAGCCTCCAAAAAAGATTTGAACGTATCCGGAACAAGATACAACCCAACTAAACAAGACTATAACCAAAATGAACCAAGCTGGTAGATCTAGAGAATAAATACAGAGTATGTTATACTATGAATCGACCAAACCGTTGATAAGAACAATTGTTGTCGGAGAATAACTCTGAAACTAATTTCCCGCTCTGAAAGATGGAAGGGTGAAGAGGGAGAAAAACTTTTCGATTTTACTTTCCAACAACTCTGTTACAACAAACCACCGCCTTCGTTGCTCTCTCTACCCCATCTTCTTCCTTCTCTTGCTTTTGCATTACAACCACCGTCAACGTCTCGACCATCGGTCGCCAAGCGTAGATATATAGTTTTGACTTCCCACCATCAGATTATACCATGATTGATTGCACAGCTCCTAGTAATTTCCACTTAATGATCGGAGGAAATTAGAGATGATCTGATGGTTGTTTTAGGCGGTGGAGGAAATCTATCGTTTAGACAGAGAAGAAGAGGATAATTTTTTTCATAAGCTTCTTAAGATGGAATTACGAAGACATGCAAAATTTTCTATAGTATGAAAGCTAGTTAAATCATCACGTTCATGCAGTATTTACCACCTCAACACAATAATAACATATTTCACTTCCGAGATCTGGAGAAAAATAAGACTAGATATCACTCATAAGAAAATTTCGATCTCCAAATAAAGAGGAGAAAAACTACGACAGATTCTCACGCTCTCATACAGATCATGTCGATATTATATGGGAAACACAACCAAATATTGAAATATACACATGGAACAAAAAACTCCTTTTAGGAACTAAACTTAACTTTTGTTAAATTAAGTTAATTAATTATTTTGATTCCAACACAATGAGAAGATATACATATAGTAATGAATGTAGTCAAGTCTACATTTTTCAATATTTATTTACTTTCCATTTTATGTATCTATATAAACACACAGTTGCTTTTGAATTAACAATAAAGTAAACAAAATAAGCTATTCTTTTATCATCTCTAATATATAAAACATTAGTAACTTTATATTAATCATGGCCAAGAATTCATGTTTTTATTTCCTCGTACTTATGCTTGTGTTCTCAGGTAATTTCATCTATTCAAACATCAAAAAATATATATATTTCAATTTTATATTTCATAAAATATCTAAGCATAACATGATAATTTTAATTTTCAATAGTATTTTCAGTTGTTTAGAAAGCTAAGGGAGACCGATGTGTAACTATCATTGATGATGGAAATGCATGTGACATTTGTCGTATGTCCTGAAAAATGCTTTGCGGGTTACAATGGAGTTGGACAATGTATTAGAGATACTAAAATTGGTGGAGATCTGAGTGTGTTTGTGAATATAACTGTTAATTTGACAGACTCTAATAAAATTTGCAATAGCAATGAAAAATCTATAAGATGCTTTTGCTTAGGGCCATATAAGGATGTTTAAGAATACACACCTTATCCTCCCTTCCTTTCACTATATAACCTTTTGGTTTATTCATATAGATATTCTCTTGTAATATCCCATGAAGTAACAATCTGATAGACTAACTCATATTCGTGTTGGGTAGAAATCCTTATGCGACCCATCAATGTGTGATTTTGGGTTAGGTTGATGTTCAACATCAATAACTATCATGTATGATAAATTTTTGTTTCTGGTGTAATGATTTTCATATGTAACATGTTGTAATAATTTTCATCTTTTCTTTTCTCACGTATGAGTTATTTTTTGAAAATCTAACTCAAAATAACAAGATTTGAGTAATGATATAAAACCTTTTGTGTTTAGAAGAAAATTAACAACCAAATCCATTCAATTGATCCTTAATAAAATCAAATTCATACTCAAATTTTTAGGGATTTATTCAAGGTGGTATTCTAATAGATTTTAAATTACTTACATAATCACGTGTTATTGAAGCATTAGTTTTCAAATCCTATTTAAAATCATGTGTTATTGGTTC
Organism: Lepidium africanum; assembly: GCA_900406405.1. NCBI lineage: Eukaryota > Viridiplantae > Streptophyta > Magnoliopsida > Brassicales > Brassicaceae > Lepidium > Lepidium africanum. Next base: position 6,126 of record OVAX01000833.1, on the reverse strand, counting down.
TATCATTTGTAAATCTTACTTAAAATCACCTTTTATTTATTATGTCATTTTGTAAATCGTAATTAAAATCATACCTTAATCAACATTAATAAATTGAGTATGGATTTGATTTTTAATGGATATTTGTGGATTTAGTAATGAACAGAGTGAGTGTTATAGTGGTGGAAAATCAGAAGAATAAGACATCCATAGCAAAACTCTCTCGCGCACATTCTCCTAAAAACAAGAGTTAAAAAGTTAACTTAATGGAGGAGTCTTAGGAAAAGCACTCATTTCTAGTAACTTTCTTCAAGATCCAAAGCTATTCATGACTATTCACTGATAACGCTTGCTTGATTGCACCCTCAGACTAAGGATCTTGTTTTTTTTTTCCTCTTCATCCTAAGCTGTCTCACCTCTAAGGATTCTCTTTCCTACTGTGAATGAAGTTCCTTCCTATATCTTCTTAAATCACACTTGTCAAGTAGAAGCATGATGAAGTTCTCGCCTTATAACTTTGCTATGTATGTGCTCATGCTGGAGAGTTGGGAAATTACCACATACCCATATTTTCCATCTCCCATTCCATTTTGGATACAAGTACAAGGTATCCCACTTCATCTATAGTCTGAGGAGACTCTCTGAAGTATAGGCTATGATTAGCCCTGTGCATATTTTCCGAAACCCGAATCTGAATCCGACCCGAAATACCCATAATCGAACCCAACCGAAATCTATAATATACCCGAACGGATTTTACATTATGAGAGTGCGGGTACCCGAACCCGAAAACCGAACGGGTATCTGAAATACCCGAAAGATATAATATATTTACACATATATTTATATATATATATATACTTTTAGTTACACAAATTTTTAAAATTATAACTACAAATCTAAATTAACTAATCAATTTATAAATAATATAATAAAAAAACTAAAATTATAAATATTTTAATTAAATTATAATTTTTGAGATTGTTTTTTAATTTTTTTGGAATTTTTTTGATTAAAAAATTAATTATAAAATTCGGATATTCGAACCCGACCCAAAATAAGATGTTTTATAAGAACCAAACCCGACCCGAATCCGCAAAATACCCGAACGGATCTTATATAGGTAAACCTGAAATACCCGAAACCCGAAATACCCGACCCGATCGGGTTCGGGTACCCGAATGCCCAGGGCTAGCCATGACATTAGTATCTGTGAAATCTGTGAAATAACAGATATATCTGCAAGGATGTGAGTGCTAGTAAATGGTCTTCAGCCATTGATAATATCCTCAATTGTAGAGTTTACTAATGGTTAAGTAGTTAGTCTTACCTTGTGTACGAAAGATTAGGCAAACACTTCCACCTATGCTTCAGTATGAGCCATAAGGAGAAAAATGTGAACTTAACACGACAAAGGAACCTCCCAGTCTACAAAAGAGTAAAGAGGGTACCTTACTTTAAATGGCTGAAGGTGTACACCGGCACAAGGCGGAGAGTTCAATAATTCATGACTCAAGGAATCGTCTTTCATTCTCTCAGAGAAACAATGATAGGGAGTATAACCAAAGAAGGAGAATAACAGCTGCGGACTATGCCAAATCTGGTAAAATCCAATCAGCTATGTCATTTTTCAACTCTTCTAAAATGATAAGAGTATAAATCTTCGGAGTATAGAGTGAGGGAACCCCCTACTTACTCTGAAAGTCGAATTTCAAGGAAAAATCATCTCCAAGCATGGAGGGAGGTGGTTAAACCCAAGGAGCTCCCACCATTTTTTGAAATTGCATTACTAGAAAACAATTCAATTTTGACCATGATTATAATCATAAATTGGTCAAAAAATTGTTGTTTAGATTATTTTTTTTTTACCAACAGAAATTTTTCAACCAACGATTTTTGACCCTTCAATTTTGATCATAAATTAATCAAGACATCTATTTTTTGACCAATTTATAATTATTATCATGGTCAAAGTTGAGTTGTTTTATAGTAATGTATATATTGATCGTCAAAAAATGGCCACAATATTTTTTATTTTGATTATTTAATGACCAAATATTTAATTCGTTAAGAATTGATAAATTTTTAGTCACTAATTTGTTGACAAAAATTTTGGTCTAAAATTTTTGGTCACAATATAATATGTTTTCTTGTAGTGTTGGTGAGAATGTTGCGACATTATTACCTATTGAAAAGAATTTGAATAGAGTGCAGAAAAACTTGATCACAACAAAGGGGAAAAATGTTCCAATACGTGAAGTATATGAGGCAAGAGGTGAACTAAGAGAAGATATGGTTCACTATTCAATTTGTGTTGATCCTTTGGAAAGTGCTGCAAGGAGAGAACGAATTCGTCAAGTTGAAGAGTGAGAATAGTTAGAGGAATCAGCCTCTCGTATGGTACAAGTTACCCTGGCCCGTCAAAATACTAAGCATATAACTCTCTAATCTCTGGGCCCATCTGTAAGTTTCCCAGTTTGCCAGCGGCTAAGTAAACCTCTGCTTCTAATATCTGCAATGGAGAGACTAGGATCCAAGAGTTGACCAGTGGTTGTGACAACTCCAACATTAAATAAAAGATTAGGGCTCAATCTGAGCAACGAAATGAACCTGAGGAAAAGAAGAACAACTCAGTAAAAACCTTCTCCAAAGAGGAGGACTCCCTCAGCTCATCATAATCAAACTTTAAACTCAGAAAAAATAGTTGGGCGGAAGACTAGAATTTGGGAAATAAAGATTCTAGCACCAAACCGAAGACTCAAATTTTCCTTGCTATGATAAAACGAAAGATGGATTTTTAAAATCCATCTCCTCATGGTTTTTAAAGCTACTGAGCTGGATTTATCTAAAAGGTATGTTTTAGACTTAATTTTCCTAATGGAAACTAAAAACTCAGATACAATGGTGTCAAAGATTATTCAGAGTTTGGGTTTTAACAACAAGACTCTATTCTCATCTCAAAGTCATGGCGAATGTGGTCTAGCTCTTATACGGAGGGATGAGGTTGTCATCAATGTGGAAAACCCCTCTCCTAACTTTATAGATTCCTCGATTCGATATGAAGGGAAGTACTTCTTTGCCACCTTCACATTTGGAAACACTGAGATTTTTTTTAAAAAAGATAAGAGGAATTATCTACTTAGTTTGAGTGAGGTAAGGAGCTCACCTTGATTCTTAGTGGGTGACTTCAATGATCTTACAAGAAATTTGAAAAGCAAGGGGGTAATCAGGGTAGAAAACTCCATCAGTAAGATGCTGATTTGATTAATTTCAAATATTTTAATGCCTAAAAAAGTCTCTGAGTAATGACCTATTGCATTGACTAATGTTACATACACGTTGGTGGAAAACTTTTGTCAGCTAGGCTAAGACCATTACTTCAGAAGATGATATCCATCAACCAGTCAACCTTCATCCTTAAATAGAGCCATCACATATAATGTCTTGATCACTCATGACATAAAGATGTCAAAGTTTGGCTTTTTAGCTATTAAGACATACATGAGTAAGGTGTATGACCGTCTAGAATAGAGCTTGATTTAAAAAGTTATGAGTACCTTTGGTTTTCATCCTAAATGGATATCTTGGATTATGGAATGTGTAACTATTGTTACATATGCTTTCATTATAAATGGATCGCCAATGGGTAAGGTGATCCCAGAGAGAGAAGTGTGTCAAGGTGATCTGTTGTCCCCATATATTTTTATTTTCTGTAGTGAAGTGTTATCAGGTTATGCAGGATGGCCCAAGACGAAAAAGCTATGTCAGGTCTGAGAATTTTGGTAGGTGGTTTGCAGATACATCACCTCATATTCGCTGATACAAAAGAAACAAAAAGAGTTTAGAAACACTGCACGAGATCTTATACAAGTATAAGAAAGCTTCTGGACAAATAAACAAATCTAAATCCGCCATCACTACCTCAACTAAACGAAGATATTCTTACCCTAAAAGCAGTAAATTTGATGCAAAGTATGAACAAATCTTGATGCAACACCCTAGTGGTGTGTATACGGCAAAAACGAGTTATTTGCTGCTACGGAGAATGTAGATAAAGGCGCAGTCCACAGTGTGAACCCATTAGTGAATTGGCTACATGATGTTTATATGACAAAACTTTAACCAAATATTCGTCTTTTCTTCTAGAAGGCTTAGTCGGAGCTCTCCCGGTGGGAGAAAGGCTCTCAAGTCGACATGTCCCCGTTAATCTAAACTGCATCAACTGTGGTGAAGTTGAATCTATCTAGCATGCACTTTTCTCCAATAGTATAGCTAAAAACTTTTGGGACAATGCTCCCATTATCTCCAGCAATCAACCTTTCTTTGGTGAACAGTGATTGAAATATGAAAGTCCTTTAAACAGTCTAGTTTCACCTCCAATAGGTTCGATCAATTATGTCATCCTAGGTTGGATTTTATGGACACTATGGAAGGCAAGAAACACCTCAGGTTTTTAAAGGAAAAGATATACTACAGAAGAAATAATCATGAAAGTTGTTATGGATGCTAGAAAATGGGGAGAACCCAATCGTCTCCTCCAAAATCAAAACAACAGTCCAATAATGCTAATTTCATTCAAAATGGGGAATGAAGTTATCACTTATATTGTAGATGCAGCTTGGAAGAAGGAAACCAAGCGAGAGAGACTTAGATGGATCTTTCATCGGAGACATGGCCCTATAGAGGGTGCAAAGCAGATCAAGTATATCAGATGCTCTTTATCAGTGGAAGTTCTAGCTGTGCAAAGCCATATCAGTGGATGTGATTTTCAAAGGCTTCACCAATCTGGAAATCAAGAGTGATTCCAACAATCTAATCGGATATATCCAATCTTCCCAGTTCCTTCAGTTTATCTCTTTTTCATGTATTAAGACTATAAATTAGTTGGATGTACTTTTGAACCAAATGACTACAAAGGACATGCTTTGTGTTAAATTGTCTTTTTATGATTTAAATTATATTTACAACTATATAAGTATCAAAATTGTTTTAAAATAACTAATAAAATTGTATATTAATTACATAGTTGCATTTTACTAAAAAAGAGGAGAGAGAGTAAAAAAAAGGAGATAGTAAAAAAGAAGATAGAGAGTATAAAAGAGGAGAGAGCAAAAATGAGGAGAGCGAGCAAAAAAGAGGAGAGAGAGTAAAAAAGAGGAGAGAGAGTAAACAGAGGAGAGAGAGTAAAAAGAGGAGAGAGTAAAAATGAGGAGAGAGAATAAAAATGAAGAGAGAGAGAGTAAAAAGAGGAGATAGAATAAAAAAGAGGAGAGAGAGTAAAAGAGGAGAGGGAGAGAGAGAAAAAGAATGAGGATAGAGAGTTAAAAATGAGGAGAGATAGTTAAAAATGAGGAAAGAAAGTCAAAATGAGGAGAGAGAGTAAAAATGAAGAGAGAAAGTCAAAATGAGGAGAGAGAGTAAAAATGAAGAGAGAAAGTAAAAGAAAAAAAGAAAAAAAAGAGAAAAAGAGAAAAATAAAAATATAAGGGTATTTTGGTGTTTTGCAAATTTTTACAAGTCCATCTTCATCTAAATGCACCATCCAAACTCATATGAAATTTTTTAAATTTTTAGATAGATTTGTCAAAATCATCTAGATACTACATCTAGATGAAACATATAATTATGTCTAAAAAAATAACAGTTTACATTTCCATCCAGACGAATATCTGGATAGACTAAAGAACAGCACCCTTAGATAAACCTCCATTGATATCTATAAAATGAATGATTTTAACTAATTTTTACAAATCAATGTTTGGACATTATTTGCATATAAAATTAAAAATTAATGCTTAGATAATATATTATTTAAATATAGATTTTAAAATTAATAATAAAATAACTCATAAATTTTCTAAATATTTCTAAGTTTATTAAAATAAACACCCACGTAAATATTGTTACCAGGTTTCTTCTTTGCTTAGAGCATGATTAAAGGTGTTTCTTATGAATAATTTCTTAGCAATATTAAATTAATATTTTAGAGAAAAAATGTGTTTAGAAATTTGTTTTTGGTTAGAATTTTTAAGAGTGATTAATAGTAGTTTCTAAGGTGAATTTCTTAAGAAAAAAAATTAATTAACTTAAAATAATGCAAATTAAACTTGTAAACATATTCTAATACAAATAATAATATTAAACATA